>JAGTTH010004100.1:0-48722 GCA_022606485.1 Agraylea sexmaculata | reverse complement strand
TTATTAATATTATTATGTTATAATATTGTTCTGTTAATACCCGAAAATGCAGATATATTTAATTTGTCAAAAAATTTGTAGTTTTATGAAACATTGTTTAAGAACAGACCTAGTACAAGTAGGTGTAAAGAAGTACTTTTTAACATATTCGAGCTCTGCAACGATTTCTTTTATAATTTGAATGACACAAAAGATTGTGCATTAAATATTATATTCATGGGACAAACTATATATTTTATTAATGTTTTTATGTTAAAAGATTCTTATATCCAAAAATTCAAATAGAATAATACATTGATTATTGTGTTATTTTCTTTCAGATCCCTTATATTTACACAAAGCATTAACATATATTAATTATTATATTCACAGGACAAACTATATAAATTTTATAAGATTGTTCTCTTAATAAACGAAAACCCAACTAGAATAATTCATTTTACCACATAATAAAGCAATAAATTAAAACTGTAAGCCGCGCAGTGCTCTTCGATTGTGAGTAATTGAAAACCAGTTTTTTCACCCTCTTGGCAGAGGTTTAATAATAATTTATTTAGAATTAATTAAATCTTGTTAATGCTACAATTACCTACAGGTATTACTGTAATTAGTTCACTGTGTTTAAGCTTCAATTAATATAACATACAGTTCAATGAATAATATACAATGACACGAAAAATTCAGGCATATTATTCAAAACAATAAATACAATATTTTTATTTTTTTTAATTTTTATTTGAGAATTTTGCAAAATCCTGACCAGCACATTTGAAGGACTACTCTCCCTACTACAGAAGAATATATTCCCCTTATAAGTAACTTAAATTTGAAGGGTCATGTAAATACGAAAGGGTTAAAAATAAACCATCGGCGGAGAATATCCACTGAATATTCACAGATTTGGAATAATTATAAAATATCTCTAATAAATACCTACAACTAATTAGTTGGTCAACAAGTTGTTATATTCACTCTATTGTGATTTTATTTAGGTCGTCGTTTGTCTGCCCATTACAATAATGTATATTGAATGTATAATAAATTAGTTAGTAGTATTTAAGAAACAATCCATCATGGCATTATGAGAATGTAAAGAATAAATTATCATATTAAATGAGGCTTCTTAAAATTATATTAATGACTTCTATACGAGCAAATTTTATATTGAAGCATAAATCGGTGTCCTTAAAGTATGTACAATTAGATTATTATAAAACATAAAAAACACTTCTCTTGACAAAATAATCTATTTATTTCCCAAATTAAACAAATAAGTAAAACTAATAAAATTGAATTAAACAAATATTTCTACTTTTTTATAAACATGAAACTCTTTGAATTCATTTTTTACGCAGACTTTAAAGTAATTTATATTGAATTTTTCATGAAAAAGTTGCACACATTATTAGTAATGTATTTTAATCAAGCTTATTTGGCCTGTCCAGTTTCTTCAAACAGAGATACTTAACTCAAGAGTCAAGTTCTGCATTTTTGCGCAATCACTACAGTATAAACAATTAATTGAACCCATAACTCTTGAGTTAGTTAGCCCAGTATTTTTTAACCAATATAATGAAATCAATGTGCAACCAAATTATTATAAAGAAGTGTGTGCTCTTTATGGAACTGAGCCACAAAAGTCTTTATGGAACTGAGCCACATATTCAATCTTGTAACACTGCCTATCGCGTGTCACTCGGTTTAATTATTATTTATAAAATAGAACAGTTTACGATTAACTACCTGCTATTGACAGAGACATGAAATGTGTTATAGATAATAGATGAATCTACATTAGTTGCCGGTCAAATAGGACTATTTTACTATTTTAAGTCCCACTTAACAGGTTTAATAATGATTAAAAATCAACATTTTTGACGTTTCATACATACAGTATGTGGCTCAGTTCCATAAAGACTTAGAAGAGAAAGAGCACACAGATTTTTTTTACCATTAATTCGTTCCAGCCCCTCAAAAAGTCCTAGCAAAAAAATGGTTTCAGCAGCCAATTGTCTCTCCTTAATCCATAATAAAAAGAAGTTGTTCCATCACATAATGTTTATGGAAACTTTGAATCATATACATAATCAAGAATCTATAAAATTATCGCGCATAAAAATGTGTATCTCAAATTTTCGTCGTATGTCGAGGAAGGATTTCAGGGCATTCGTATGTCGAGGTACCACTATACTCACTTTTTAAAAGTAATCCTATCTAAACGATTTGCTATTATCATAATGACATTTTTCAAATAATTTAAGATCAGATTGATTTTTTTTGCACTTACGATATTATACACTGACTTGCTCGAAAACGAGTATGTACCGAGGATCCTTGAAGAAGCTGGTCTTCGCAACAGGTCTTCAAGAGATAAATAACACAGATTACTGGAGAAGTGCTCCATCATCATCAACGCGTTTTAATTTATGGCAAGGATAGTAATAATAAAAATATAAAGTAGAAGCGGCGGTTGTCTCGTGTATACGCCGCGGGGTTCTCGACCTCTGACCGCTGCATAATGATTATTGTGTGGAAAATAATAATAATTAAGAATTGCGGAGAAAGTATGCATTATGAATTTATTTATATGAAGGAGGCGAACAAGTTATGAACGCCTCTCAAAATAAAACAAGCATGCGTGGAGACATGTTTGTATTTTTTGCACACACGCACACATGCTTAAATGCACGTATTGTCTATACTAAACACACACACACATACATTGGCAAACCTGTCTTTCGCGCACTTTTTACATTTATTGCACGCACACACGCTGTACAGGTGTGTGCGTGCGGAGGGGAAGGCTTGCCGCTTGTACGTATAGTGTACAGTGTGTTGCATGTATTGGTGAGTGCACTCGCTCTGCCTGTGTATGTGTGTCAATGCAATTGTGCAGCGTGGCCCACAAAACGCGTTGTTTCTCAGACATCTCGCCATTTTGCCAATTACTCTAGACTCCACACTAAATAATAATGGCCGCAATAATAAGGTCGATAGACGTGCTCACCGCTTTGCCTGACTAGCTATCAGTCTCCATGGTGACACGTCGTGAAAATAATGTATCGCTATCGACGTTCTCTCCAGATTTGTCACACATGTCATGCAAAATTTCATTTATTTCATGACAATACCACCCGATTGTTTCTTTTTTAAAGGTTGTGAGTTTAGCTTTGAGATGTGCCAAGGTCAAACGAATATTACAGTATTCTAATTTCTTATTAATGCACTCATATTATGAAGAAATTCATTATGATTACTCGAGTCTTTTTATCGCTTTATTGCACTCGATATACAGAAAAGAGATATAATACTATAACATTCGTTTGACTTTGGCACATCTCTGGGTGTGACCGATCACAGTTATTGGAATTTGTTCTGCAAACACAAGAAAAGAAGAATACCTAGGACTTGAAATAACTAAGAATTTTTTAGACGGTGGTAGGGTATCATAATAATAATTGAAAAAAAAAATAATAGTGATTTTGGCATCGAGTTTGGGCCACCATCTTGAAATCGGCTGTTTCTCTGAAGTACTCAGTAGTGACTGTTACGTGTATAGTGTGTCTGTTATACGTAATTAATATTATTAATTATTTTCTAATATTAAATATATATTTTTTTTAGATTATTCTTACGATACCCTACCACCCCCTCGAATACATATTGTCAGTTATTTCAAGTCCACCCTGTATAAGAAAAAAACAATTGAGTAAATGAGGATTTACAGAGGAGATTTGAGATTATAGTTTAATTATCTTAGGCCTGTACTTTTGTGAGTGTGTTAGTGCACTCTATACATATACGTGGGTTTACTAATCAGACACAAAATTTGTACTAATGCATTGAAAAAACGCTGTCTTTACTTTTAAACTACTTTTTACCTATACTTTAATACAGCCCCGAGATTTAAAAATCGTTGTACATTCAATGCTGATAAATAAAATACAAATTAAAAAATAATATGTTGGGGAAAACGTTTTGAATGTTGGGCATGGAAAATGTATATTTTTGACTAAAAACAGGTCGATAGACTTATAAAAAATTGGTATATTTATTTGATGCACATTCAAAATCAACAAAAATTATATACAACACTATAACAAACAATTTTTTTTTAATGTGGATAGAATTTTTATAGAGTATGATCGTTTATTGTGTTTTGGGGGATGGTGATGATGCATCCCGTTATTTATTCTACCCTTTGGGGTGATTTTTACTACAATTCCCACGTTATATATGTCCGATTGTATTATCTGGTGATATTTAATGACCCCTGTTGTGACTTTTCACTTTTATCTGACCTCGCATCGAATCTCTCTGCCGTGTTTACTTGTACTATCATCACGTAGCCATGCACTTGTTCTCGTGCAATTTTGCAAGGAATAGACATTTTATTTTATTTTATATACAACATGTCCGAGTGGAATGTGTTGGAAAAACAACAATACACGTGCGGATTTATTTGTCCGTCCAAAATTAAGAGGAAACTGTGCCAAATTTAGATTAACAGGTCGCCGCACTTCGAGTACTGCGTACCATTAACTAAATATATGTATAAATATGCATTATTTCTAATTGCATTTATTTAAAAGAAAATACAGCCATAGGTCTAAAAAAATCTAGAATTCTCAGCTATAAAATATCGCATGAGTGGCTTATTGCGTGGTTATTTCTAGTGTCCAAAAACATGAGTTACCTGGCAAACATTATAGTGTCAACATCTCTCTTCATATCTTCAGTTATATTTCACAGTAAAATGGGTAAATGCATTGTTACTACATGTCATATGGACTCAAACATACACTCAAATACATCTAGTTTTTACCACTGAGTACTTCTTTAACATGTTTCAAATATTATTGCGTTTTAATCGCCAAAGGATTGTAACAACCACTCTCAGGGGCCACTAGAAATGTGTTGAGAGAGACACACTTATATACCTTTATCAAATAGGATAGAAGAGTGCAACAATACACGGGTTTACACGAATTATTTATATGCAATGTGATATCTAATGTTTATATCTATGGATAATTATAAATGCATGAGGACCGCCGCCAAAGTATTGTCACAACCACTGTCAGTGGTCACTGTTTATATATATGGTGTTCTCTATATCTGCAAAACACTGATGTATCGCTATAAAATATTGAACTCCTGGAAGAAAATCTGCGAGAGGGTTTAACTACAGGATATTTATTATTTGTTTTTAACGCCTATTTAAAGGCTTAATTGCGATAAAAGGAAATGCCAAGTTATAAAAAAAAGTTTACTTTTGTGATAATATTCAAATTTCAACGAAGTCAATTTGATTGTAGTGTCAATTTATAAGTTTTGATACTACTTATTTAGTTTATTCAAAATACTAACATATAAAACCCCTTAGGCAAAACATGTTAGCTACCTAAAATACTGAAAATGAGTCGATGTCCATAATATTTCGTATTATCTATTCAACAAACCTTAATTTTTTTAGCTTTTTAGACATAAAAACGTGTTAATTAATTGTTTGTCGGCGATCTTAACTATTAATAGTTACACAGGTAACTGACAGATAATTATCGCTTCAGTATTTACCTTACAATTCTGGGAATCAGAGTAAACCTGGATCGGGATTTTATTAATATTGTATTCACGATCATCCAGTCGTAATAACCGATAAAATTTTTTTTTGGTGTTGGTAGGTTTTATCGAATTATTATAATTCTGAAAAAAATTATATCAGAAAAGATTGATAAAAATAATTAGTGAGCATAGTATTGGAATCGGAAATAATAACAAAATGTATGTAATTTTTTTAAAATATTAATTAAGTCTGATAATTGTTAATGAAACTTTTATTGTAGCTGAACAAATTTTAATAAATAGCCAGAAAACTGGATGTATACATACCAATATGGCGGACCAAGTAGACGAGTCTGAGTGAGACAATAAGCGTTGCCTCTCATCTGTTTAATCCGCCATCTTAATATTAATCATCCACTTGTCGGGCCTTCTAAATATCGGTGGTGCAGAATATACTTTTCTAAATATATTTACTGATTGACTGCGAATGTATGTATTTATAAAAAGGCATCATTTGATTGAGCTTGTTTTAAATATACCGTGAAATATTTGATCACGCCGTCATATTGTCAAGTTGCCAAAGCTTGAAGATGACCGGTTGGAATTCCACTGCAATGCGGTTGGAGAAATTGAGAATTAAATATATATATAAGTAAAATGAAAGAGTTTATTAATGCCTGGTTGTGATGTATGTATGGCTTCCATACTTCGTGGAAGAACTGTAAAAGAAAGTCTTATAAAATATACGCATCATTTGAATTGGAATATTGTCATCAATACATGGTGTTTCATTTCACCGTAACATATCAAAAGGAAAACAGTGACAATGCACTTTATAAACATATTAAATTACTTTTATCAATTCGCAAATATATATATGTACTTTTAATCGGGTTTCTTTTCACCGGGAGAAGATTCCCACACGTCTGAGAGGAGAGACGGAAGAAGGAGGGAACCGGGCGGAAGAAACATCCTTCCGTTCGAAATTTGAACCGCCGAGACGCGCGAATCGAGTCGCGATCTCGATTATCCGACAGACAGCCTCTGTCCGAGGCAAATTGACCGATTCCGGTTTTCTCAACACACCAGACGCTTTATCACAGCGTCTGGCCGCTCCGGTGTAAATATAGAAACATCTTATTTACACACCAGGGATGCAATTATATTTAAAAAAATATATACATACATACCGATTACGATAAGGCAACATTTATCTCATTAAATAAAGAATATACGAAGCGCAAATGCATATTACATAATACATACATGATAATATCATTATTTTTTTTAATCTTTGCAATCGATGAACGCATCCGCTAATGAATATAACATTTTTATCAATTTGGAAATTTTTGCACGTTTCGATGGAATCTTATAAGAATTTATTATTAATAATACAATATCGTGTTAATCGTAGTCGTGCTTTTTGCTCTACAAACATAAGACGAAAATCGGCCGTATTCGTATACGCACCACTCTAGCACGACTCACTAACACACTATTATTGATATTGAATACGGCCTAATGATTTCGAGTTAAATGGACGTGATTTTTCAGTAATATTTATTAAATATATATACGGATGTTTCTATTAAATGTTGTTTTTTTTTAAATTAATGTTCTATTATCTGTTGTAAAATATTAATGACAATCCTCATAATTATTGTATAAGTGAATATCCTCCAATTCATTCCATCGTGTGGTTATTTAACTTTGGTTGTGGAGTGTATTTAGTATTAAGTTATTTGTATCATTGTGAAGATGTGCAATATTTCGGATTATCGGTACGCCAAGTGGCGGTAGTGGTTATTGCGGAGTGAAGTGGTGAGGTGGTGAGGCGCGGGGAGAGGAGGGGAGGGGAGGTGTCTGCTGCAGACATTGCACCGAGTGCAGCCGGCGGTGCAGGCCTCGTCCTCCCTCCCTGAGTGGTACACCCCGCGCCCCCGTCCTCCTCTCCCCGCCGGCCGATGGTCCTCTTCCCCGCAGCCTCCTCCCTCCCCCCCCGGCGCCCCATCCCCCCCATAGTATAGTGGTCGCGGTCCTCCGCTGGTTGGCCTGTGCCGCATTTGCATACGCGCGGTGACCGCCGTCCGCGCGAAACGTGTTCCGCTAATATTGGCGCAGCGGCCGGTCAGTGTTGGTGGTGACTGCACCTCGTAGTACCGATACTATAACACGCTATACACAACATAACAAGTACAAACAAGCGCTCCTCCAGTGTTCTCTAATATAGAATCCATGGTGTCGTTATTCAGTAGACAATATAAACAATAAGTAAACTGCAGTGCAAAGAGGAGCATGTGCCTGTGAGAACCCCGTAGCGCACCACTACACCGACAGCATCACTACGGACACGGACACAACACATACGTGAGTGAGCCTGTGTACGTGTACGAGGCGTGTGCGTGTATTTGCAACACGCACACAGACAGTGTGTGTGTGGTTGTGATTAGTGTGCGAGTATTGGTGCATTGCATAGAGTGCACCGAGTAAGTCCAGTCCTGTAGTAATAATAGTCGAGCACTGGGACTCTTATGAGAATCTGATCCGCCATTAAGTCCCGTACTTATACTTGATCGTGAGTGTTGTTCTGTTCGTTATAAATATGTCTGCATGTGCAACAGTGCCATAATCAGTGCATTCTGAAGGTGTTCTATGACGATAACCCCCAAATGCGAGTGCATACAGTATTGATAGTCGGCAAGCTTCATTTATTCTATCGTCCATTACAGTCGAGTGAAATTCAGGAGGTGAGATTCACAAGTGGTCAACTCCAAATTTGTCCTAATAAATAAATATAAAAATTTCCATAATAATGGAAAACGTATACACCAAAACTTGCATACATATTTTGAATCTCACCTCCCGAAATGCACATACATATATTAAAAAGTAATTAACTACTATAGTTATTTATATTTCATTTGGAATATTATTATTAGCATAAACCGCAATTTTTTTTAAATTTATTATTAAAAATTTTTTTTTTATAATATACCTTATCACACAAAATAATCACTTTTACTACTATTTTTTAACTAATTATTTATATTTAAACGCCTCATATAATTAATCGCATTCTAAAAGAAATGTCATTAAACAAGCATCTTAAAATGTTATAAAGCAGAAATCCACTTAATTTTTTGGCTTTGTAGAGCAAATGTCAAACTTTAGATTCGTCCAAAGGCGAGGAAACTACAAATTATTGTAATATCCTAACATAGCAAGATTTTTTTTTTATTAAATATTAAAGTATTGCGGTGTGTTGGATATGTCTAATGTTTGACATTTGCTCTACAAACATTTTCAATAATTTATTATTAATAGATTTCTTCTACCATAGTTATGTTTGAAATTTAATAATTGAGGGGTTCAATAACAAATGCCACCAAATTCATTTTGAATCAAATCTAGTAAAATAATAAAAAAAAAATTGAAATAATTTTATAAAAAAACAAAATTAGATGAATTTATAATATTTCCCCCTCAATTATTCAAATTTTTGTCGAATGGTTAATGATAATTTATTAAAAAAAATATATCATCAAAATCTTTATACGATAATGGATTGATTTATCAACTAAACAATTTTTGTTTCTTCGTATTGTTTACTTTAGATTTGCTTACTTAGAAATTTTCTCTATGGTGGTCTCGAGAAACTTATTGAATAACATATTTTTTATTATTTTCGAATATGAAAATTTACAAAAAAATAAAATCAGTTATGGGTGTTTTTTTTTAATCATAACATTGGATTTATAATATTAATTGCTATGATTTGGATAAAGTCATTCGTTATACTAATGTTCATTTAATAAACCCATCATAGATTTGATGTCGATAAATGTGTACTTCTTTACAATAATTGAAATACTCACGTAAATAATTATATTTGAAAAATTAAATGATTAATTTTAATCGAAAAGATTCGCAAACATTCCGAATTTAAAATTAGCCTTCGTTCGTTTGTCATTCTTGTCTTCGTTTTGCTTTTACTGAAGTCTTCGTCTCGACAAGTTCAGGTTCTCTTCGTCATTTTGGTGAGTTTTATTTAAGCTTGTTGTGGATATTTTGGAGTTGGTTTTGCATTTCTGCAGCCGTCTATACTTCTCCAAGTGTGGTCAATCTTTTATTCGTTAATATGTGAAATTTATTATTAAAACAGTCTTTGTCCTGTCGAAAAACTGATTCCCATGCGTAAAATTAAACTTGGTTAATATTGTATAATTATAACAACTAAACAAGAAGGCGGATTATATGAAAAATGTATTAATTGGTGTTTTGCAACCCCATAATTTCGACTACTCTTTGTTTGTAGAGTAAATGTCACCCCAAAAAGAGTAAAAGACACTCGCAGAGGCGAATTAACTTGCTAAAAAAGGTTGTAATTGGTACCAAATATTGTTACATATCATATTATTACCGCATGACCAATCACAGCCTTTGGTAAATTATCTAGCCTTTTTGTGAGATGTCTTAAAAAAACCCTCTAAATATAAGAAATAAATAATCGCGTGGTAAAAAACCTTCGATTGTTTAGAAAAATTCAGCTTTAGAAACGAATAATCCTTTTTCACAAAAAAGCATTGGTTTTATTAAACAATTCGTAATATATATTATTTTTGTATAAAATATCAGCCGATATAATGCAATTGAAAAAATACTTTATCTTCTGCATCACCAAGTATTTGAAATATGAGTGATAAAAATAGCTTATCAGTCTTCTTCAAATGAAAATGTGCAATGGTGGTTTTTTTTTTTAAATTTGATTTTAATATTATTTTAATTTTGATTACAGCAAACATGGCGGAAGGAAACGGTGATGTGTCCTTAGACAATAGAGAAGGACTCAATGGAACCAGAACTGAGAATTATACTAAATTATTAGATTATGGCTTAGATGCTAAGGTAATACATTTTTCCATCACGTATCAAATCACACCACACTTTCAAAAAATATCAATACAATTATACTAATATGTTCATATTTAAATTATGACTTCATATCGCAGGTCTTCGAATTGATATAAAATTTGAACTTTATAATGGATGCAATAAAAATAAATGTAATTTAATTATGCGATAGTTTGTGAATAGGTCATATTTTTGCTCCTTAGATTAAACAATCCGTTATATTTTATTAATAACAACATTCCCAAATACACAAACAAACGATTGACGTGTGTTGTTTGAAAGACAGTTAATCAATTTTTATCATGTACAGGTTGCTGTTAAACTAGATGACATTTATAAGACTGGAAAGTTATCACATGCTGAACTAGACGATAGGGCCTTGGATGCCTTGAGAGAATTTCCCGTTGATGGTGCATTAAATGTGTTAGGAGAATTTGTTGATTGTAATTTAGAACATGTATCGAATAAAAGCGCTTACCTTTGTGGTGTCATGAAAACATATAGGTGTGTATTAACTAATTGCTAAGTTTGTAATATTTTTTATAAGACTTTTTTTAAATATAAAATATATTTATAGACAAAAAAGTAGAGCTGGTCAACAAGGAGCACAACCTGCCGAGCTGGTGGTTCCGGTTAAAGGTCCCGACAAGGATAAAATCAACGAAATTTTAAACAGAACTGGTTATACTTTAGATGTCACAACAGGTAATTAAATATTATTATCAAAAATAATACAAATGTTTAAGCGATATATTAATTTAAAAAATGCATAGGTCAAAGGAAATATGGTGGACCTCCACCTGGCTGGGATGGACCTGCTCCAGGATCAGGTTGTGAGGTATTTTGTGGAAAAATACCGAAAGATATGTATGAAGATGAACTCATACCACTGTTTGAAAAATGTGGTGTGATATGGGATTTACGTCTAATGATGGATCCTATGACCGGCACCAATAGAGGATATGCATTCGTCACATTTACCAGTCGTGATGCTGCTTATACGGCTGTAAAAGAGGTAAGCCTTTTTTAAATGACACATAATATTGTTCAGCACTTGAAAAATAATTATGTAAAGTTATTTGTACAATTTTATTTGAAATATTCATCGGATAATATAAACACATACAAAATTTTTGTTTAGTGACATATACTTCTATTTAAACAGATGAGGTAAAAATTTACAATCTGAAAATATCAAGATGATATACTCATTATGATTCGTATAAGATCCAAATCATGTTTTGGCCATGATGGATCACACACTAAATTTTACATACTTCAAATTCTTTCAAACACCAAAATTTTAATCAGTGTGTGACCAAACAGAAATGACAAGCAAAATTTAATGATTTCAAGTCAAATTGCTTAATTTTATTAATATTTTCATTTCACATTAATAATTGAAAATATTGTTTGTATCATTTTTTGATTAATACATATTGATTTGATTAGATATTACAAAAAAAAAAACTAAGCAGAAGGTAAAAGTCAATGCAGTCTCGTAACAATTGATTTAATTTATAATTTGATATTGTAATAAAAATATAGGCATTAATTAATATAGTTCTAAGGCAATACAATAATGACCAAATTGATGTTGGGGTTTTTTTTTAAATAGTTTTTGAAATAAAGCCTTGCTTGTTATCCTTTACCTCCTTGCTGAAACCTTGTTGTTTTTTTTTATTTTATTCTTCATGTAAACTTACAATCACTTTAATTTTTTTTATGTGTAATATTATTCTTTGTACTCCTCCTCAACTTCCAGGGTGATGCGGTAATTGGCATGTTTCTGTCTACATGATAAACAATATCTTTTCAGAGTCTCCTCTTTGCTACATATAAATACCCGGGTGTAAATTAATACCATTTGACACAATTAAATTACGTAACAGATCTTTTTCAGTTTATTTTTTTTTCTATATTTTTGTTTTATAGGTTTGTTTTTTTCCAACATATGTAGTTAATATTTAATGTTTGGACTATGTGCCATTCAATTTGACATGATGGCGGCTGTAGTTTGAAATCAGGCAGGCGGAAGAATTGGCATAAATTATCCAACATTCAAAATTATCATTTTGAGAATCCTTGTTTTAAAGTTTTATGATTTTTTTTTTTTTTGTTTTATTTATTTTATTTACAAAATATTCGCGTTGTGTTTTCCCACAGCTCGATAATCACGAAATTAAGCCGGGCAAGTGTCTGAAAGTAAACATTAGTGTTCCGAATCTGCGGCTCTTTGTGGGCAACATTCCCAAATCCAAAGGCAAAGAGGAGATACTGGACGAGTTTGGTAAATTAACAGGTAAAGTTCATTCAAAATTTAAGACGTTTTTCAAAATTTTTCTAAAAAATATTTGTGGTTGATGGGACGGTAATGGGTAGGTCGGTCGATTAGTATACATATTTTATATCTTATGGGCTCCGTTTATGATGAAACAGTAAATTGAAAATGGGTAGCATCCATCACATCCCTTTCTCCGTTTGGCTTTTCCCTGTGACTGCTAAAATTTATATCCTACTTTTTGTCTCTGTATTTCATAGCAAAAGAAATTCTTTATGATTATTAAATTTAATTCTTCATTCAATAGTTTTTTTATGTAAAACTTATGCATAAATGTATATTAAATAGTAAATTGAAATGAAAGTTTTTCACATAAATAGATCTTTTCTTCAAATTTTCTTTTGAATTGAAAAAAAAATGTATGTTAGTTGAGTACAGAGGCAGAAATCAAAATTCCATGTTAACAAATGTTTCCAATCCTTTTATTTTTATTTTACTATTTTGAAAATCCCCTCAATCCAGTCACTTTGGTCAATCGGGCTGCGTCGGTATTGTCTTCTGCTTTACCCAGCGGTCTTAATTGGCTGTTCTCCTTCCAAATTGTTCTTACAGCTGAACGATTATGAAATTCGAAATGGCAAAAAGATTGGCGTTACTGTATCATTTAACAACCACCGTTTGTTTGTGGGAAATATTCCTAAGAATCGGGATCGAGACGATCTATTTGAAGAATTTTCTAGACATGCACGTAAGTCTTTGAGAAAAATATTTGCCTATTGGTTTTATAGACAATTTAAGTTTGGTTGCCAATTGATTGATTGGATTATTAATTTTAATCACACAAGAGCACACGATATATCTATTTATATTAATCAAATAAGTGTTATAATAAACTTACTAAATTTATGGGATGAAAGCTAATCAAAACCAAAAATTTATTAGCTTAAATCCCGTTTGGTTTGCATCTGAACTATTGTGGGTCACTTATTTCTATACATATATTTTAAATAAACCTATATGTTGTTGTTTTTATGTATAACATACAGTTTTTGATAACCACAAATAATTAAATCGAAGAAGAGCATGTCTATTTTTAAATTGCACATATCTATATAAATTCATACAAAAACATATAAATATGTGCTTATTTACATTTTTGTGGTGAACAACAAAAATATTTTAATACATATATGATAATAAAAAAAATGACATTGTAATTAATTTGGGACCAATTAAAACACTTTTTATTTAGTAAATAATATTTTATAATTATTAAATTATAACAATCTTGTGTTTACATACATATTTTATTAAGAGTGTATGGTTTATTATATATATTATAAATTAGACATTTTTATTAGTTGTATACTATTTGATTTAAAAGTGAATTTTCATTTTTTACTGTATTATGTGAAATTCATTTTCATTGTGCATCGTGTAGAATATTAATTGAACAAATATTTGATCAGTTGCAATACAAAAACTGGTTGGTTTTTCGATACAACAATGGGATTAAATAAAAAAAAAATAATAATATGGCTGAATTTATAATCGAAAACTCACTTTTAAATGAAATATTTAAATATATTGAACATTATAATAATTCAGAATTAAACAATATTACTATCAAATTAGAACTACTTATTATTTCTTTCTATAATAATTTTTAGTTAGTATATTTGAAACCCAACTCTGGCTTTTTCAAAACACATTTTCACATATTTTTTTTCCTTATAGAGCACTACTTTTATTATTGATTTGAACTAACTTATAAAGCTATATTGTAAAAGTTAAATTATTCTTTTGGTCCACGCAATTCACAAACAATTTATAATTTTCATATCATTATTTTTATAGTTTTTTTTCTAGTTAAATTTTATTGAATAATTTAGTTCTATTTGAGTGCATAAAACATTTGCTTACTGAATATACTTTAAAACTTTTATTTGTCTATTATATTGAAATTTTATAATATCAACTCATTTTTCAGCCGGCTTAATGGAAGTAATAATATATAACTCGCCAGATGATAAGAAAAAGAACAGAGGGTTTTGTTTCCTGGAATATGAATCACACAAAGCAGCTTCATTAGCCAAAAGAAGACTAGGTACCGGAAGAATAAAGGTGGAAAATGTAATTTTAAACTGAATGTATTCGAGAATATTTTTAAATGAGATATTTTTTATTGAATAGGTTTGGACTTGCGATATTATAGTAGATTGGGCAGATCCTCAAGAAGAGCCAGACGAGCAAACCATGAGCAAAGTACTATACAGTTTCCATTAATATGGAATTCCATCCATAATATTTTTTAAAACTACATAATTGTAGTTTTAAAAAAAATATATATTCATATTTTCACATTGTTACTTTTAGGTCAAGGTGTTATATGTCAGGAATCTTACTCAAGATACTTTCGAGTCTAATTTAAAAAGTGTCTTTGAAGCATATGGAAAGGTTGAACGAGTAAAAAAGTTGAAAGATTATGCTTTTGTTCATTTTGAAGATAGAGACAATGCAGTGAAGGTGAATATTCATTTTTCTTCTATAATACAATTTTGCTTGAATACAAATATATTGTTTTCCAGGCTATGAGAGAATTAGATGGGAAAGAAATTGGTGGTTCAAATATTGAAGTATCATTGGCTAAACCTCCTTCCGATAAGAAGAAAAAAGAAGAAATGCTACGAGCTAGGCAAAGGCGAATGATGCAAACAATCCAAGTCAGAGGCGGCGGGTAAGCTATATTTAAATTTAATTGATAATAAAAATAAAGAATGAGATTGTTGATTTTCAATTAAATTTCTAGGTTATCTCCTTCTGAAATGGGAATGCTTGGACGTGGTATGCGACCTGGACAACATCGTGGACCCATGGACCGAGATGATTATGGTAAGTTTTTCAGTTTGGGTTTTCCTTGAATAAAAATACTTGAATACTAATGATGCTTATAACAACTAATGCTATTAACCCCCACAGACAGTATATTTTTTTTTATCTATCCACTAATATTTTAAGGAGATGGTTTTTCAGATATGGTGATGACATCATATAAATATTTATGCATGCTTGAAGGTCTATACGTATATATGTATATGCTGATTTAAATCATTGTTTTTTTGTGTTCCATTTATTATTACTTGCATGACACGTTACTATACTTATTATCCTTTCACATACATTGTGTGTTTTCTCCCTTTTCTGTTGTTTGGAGCTTTTATTGATAGTTCATATTGGTAAAATCTTGAGTAATGTAGAGCTTGGAATGCTATTAAAAGAAATGAACAATGATTATTCAATGAAATATACAATCTACACATTAAAAAATCGCATGTTAAATAGATACATCAGAATATTTAAAAATAAGTTGTATTTCCACAAATATTTGCCATTATATGTGGTCTTAAACTTCATTTGAATTATTATCCTTAAAACAGATATATTATCAAAATAAAAGTTATAGTAAGTGTAAATGTCCTTGATTTTAAATATTGCTTCATGAATAGCCTAATTGAATTTTTTTTTTTGAATTATTTAATATGTAAACAAATTATTATGAATTAAAATAAACATTTGCAGTTTTGCTCAATTATATGTATACATATTTAGAAAAATTTGGATAAACATATATTTTTTATAAAACATGTTGGACTAATAATGTACAATAAGTTAACGAAACTTATATATATATTATGTTGTAAAAATAAAAGCTCGTTCAGATGAACAGATTCGGTCCATTATTCTTATATTTTAAGATAATTAAAGTATTGAGTGTGAATAAATGTAAAATCAGTCCTTCTAAGCGAGCTTTTTAAAATGGACACACATTAAAACGGAAGGTGCAGTAACAGGATTAAACGGCACATTTACACATGCGCGCGCCTTAGCTATAGTATAGTACAAGATGTGTTGTAGTAGCTTTGGGGCTCTGTATGATTGTTATGTGTGTTTATAGATTATGATAACGAGTATTACGGGTACGGTGCATACAGAGGCGGTTACAATGAGCCCCATTTCCGTCACGAGGAACCTCCTTGTTACGAATATTCGGCTTCTGGGCAGAGTGCACTCACCGCCCGCCAGGGCCGCAACAGGGCTGCCGTTCCACCGGTGGGTCACCCCATAATCACTGTACTTGATCTATTATATACTTTATATTTATTTATTTATAATCATTTATCATAATAATTTCTCTTTCATAATCTCTCATTTTCTTTATCATCATTTGCAAAAGACTTACTGTTGTATCATCATAATCTCTATATTTTATTTCATTTTATCAACTGACTTGAGTGATTGATTGGCCTATTATAATTTTTATATTATTTTAAATAACTCACATATGCACACAATTCATTTGTTGTCTTAACGTCATGAACATAAATTCCAAACAGATCATCTGATCATATTTATCTAAATGCAATATTCGTCCTTCAACCTGATACTCCCGTTTTTTTTAAATGTTTATATTTGACTAATGATACTTTACAATATACATATTTTAAACAAACATATCTTCTGCAAAACTTCCGGTTAGCAATCTCGGTGTGTGTAATTAATTAAAATCAAACACACTGACTACTCAGATGAAAGGACTTGTAGTTGATTTATAATATAACCGGCATTTAGTGGATTTTGGGTTAACAGTTGATGAGTGTGCAGTGTTCTAATTTTTAAGGCTTTTTCCATTTCCTTGCTTTGTTTCATATTTATTTGTTTATGCTTTGCTTTGCTATGGACATTGCTTTTTAATTATTTGTTTTTTTTTGTTTTTGTATTTTTGGTTTGTACATTAATTCACTAACCTTGTTTTTATTATTCATCCAACTCATTGAATTGATTATACAATTTTTGATACTTATTATTGTTGAAATTTTTATTAATCATCAATATAATAAAGTTTTCTAATTATCTGTTCTGTAATACTTTTATAAAGTAATTTACTAAAAGTAATAGCTGTTTTTGGTTTAATATTTATTCAACTACTTGTAGGGTGGACGTGTGGGTGGGGCGGGGGACAAGGCGCGTGGGGGCGGTGGGGTGGAGGCCAGTTTTGGACAGGTGGGCATCAACCCCGCAGAGCATGGCCCTCAACAACACATCGCGCGCCACCACTACCCTCGTGGCAATCATGGCGTCAAGGGAAGTTTACCAGGTAGATTAAACATTTATAATTGATTTGATAACACGGCGAATAATCCAATTTATATTTATAAATGTATGTATAATATTCCTACCTGAACATACTCTGTATGACTTTCCTTTTTTCAGTGTTGATAATCGCATGCCAATAAATGTTTCAAGCAATATACCTGTCCGATGATATTCCGTAGTAGGTAATTAGTCCTTCATCCTTTATAGCTTCCTATATTCCCCGATTATGATTCTCTTCCAATTACAGATTTCCATAATCTCGATTTCCTGTATAAAAATATACCCCAGTGGATAGTAATTAATGATTATTTTTTTGTTTTCATTTAGGTAAACGCAAATTGGAAAGTGGTCACCAGAATCAAGGGGGGGATGCCAAACGTCGAATGGGGGGCTCGGGGTATAGAAGTGGCAGCTGGGGAAGTCAATCTTCTACGCAGCCATACAGTGGCACAAATGGAATGAACACCGTTTGGAATGCCGGCAAATACTAACCAATTATATAATATTCTGCAATATATGTTAAACTATAAAGATTGCGGATTTTGTTATATTGTGCCTGTATGAACTATATTTGCCGTCATTTCACTCGAGCTCAATTTATATTCAAAAGTGTAATTTTTCACAATGTTTACTCTTTATTCTTTGTTTTTTAATAGTGTCAAACACAGCCTTAGTAACTTCATATTTTCAGTCTTCTCGATAATTTTTAAATTATATATGTATAGTGATAGATCTCATAGATAAACAATTACAATTGAATAACATTTGACGTCTTCGAACAATTTTCTTTATTGTAGTTGTTTGTTAACAATTTTTAATCGAAGACGAGGGGAGAGAAACAGAGACAAGATTAGTTACTCGGTGATATAGTTGAACAAGTGGGAAGTGCGGGTAAAGTTGAAATGAGCTTGGCTTCCCGAGTATTCTGCACCCGCAATCTCCCTTTTGTAGATCGAGTGGCAGTTCTCTATTGATTAGTCAATATTTAAGTGTTAATATCATAACGGACTGCTTGACACAAGCAGATCTAGTGATAGAGCTTTAAACTGCATTAACTTTATAAATGGTTATAAGTAACGGAAGAAAAAAAAACCAAACATATTTTAAAAATATGTGACTGATCAATCATTAATAACAAAGCAGTACGACCCCGCTTGTGAGAGATAGTTAGGTTGAGAAAGATTTCTTTATTTCCTATATTTGTATATGAATGCCAAAATATATAAGAGTTGTTGCGGAAATGAGAATGTGAAGTCCTTGTTGGCGGGTATGCTGTTTGATAACTTTTAATGTGAGAGGGGGAGGGAAACAAAACAAAATCAAAACAAATTAAAAACGAAGCAAAACAATAAAATTGTTCTATCTGATGTGTCAAATTTTTGTTGCAATATTATAATTTGTCTATTCTAAGTATTTATTGGCTGTTATTGTATTCGGTATTTAGTTTCTTCTCTTTGTTGATTTGATCTCTTCGGGGACCAAAACTGTATTTTTTTTTTCTTTCTATCATTTTTGTTACATGATAATGATCTCCGCATCGTCACAGGTGCAAGCTATTATTTTCCCATTTAAGTTTTTTCTCCTTCGAGTAAGTGTTTATTCAGTTCTTTGCTGATGAGCGAAGGGCATTGTAGCTCTTCTGCGTTCTAATGTTAGTCATCCGTTTGGGTAAAGCAATTTAAATGTTTGAAAATGATCACACACTCTAGTGACCGACCGACTGACTTCTGTACAGAGTATAGAGAATGAAAAGTATAGTATAAAGATTGCCGACGTGATGATTGTTCACCCCTTGTTCTGGAGTTCGTATTACATTATGTGTACAGGGGGGACGCCACCCGCTGGAAATTTATCTGTCAAACTTTTGGTTCTTGCTAAGTGTTGATGATGATGATGATGTAACAATAATACTAATAACGGTGACCCGTCATCATCACCATTCTAATCACTAATTACATATGTTCGATTTCTTATGTTAGAAAAGGAATCAGTGTTCTCTAGTTTATGAATTATAATGATGTGTTTTTATGGATTTGACTTCTTAATCTTGTTCTTTCTTTTTTTTTCCATTGTATTGTTTCAATTTGATGAATTCCCAATAATAATAATATGTATTTGTTTCCTTTATTTTTTTTTCCATATCTCAACTCAATTTGACTTGTATAATCTTTATTTGATATCGGTTGAGAATTTTGATTTAGTGTTTCGAACCATGATATGAGAACAGAATTCAATTTATATACATATATATATACACATATTTAGATTTTTTTTTATAGATTAGTAAAATTAAATTTAAAAAGCGAGAGAAAGAAAGAATAGAGAGAAAGAATATTATTGTATGTATGTATGTATTGATAGTCGATATGTTGTGGATGAAGAGCACAGTGGGAAGCACGAAGAGACTTGAATAAGTTGTAGGATTTCAAAGTCCGTTTGTTGGTTGCCTTATACGTAAATATTTAAAATATTATTAATAATAATAATGGTAATTGATTTTTTGTAACGTGTTGAAGGTGCGCGAGTGTCGTATTCCATATTATACACTCGTCGAGTGTACATGTTTAAGAATGATTTGTTGATTATTATTTTTTGTTGTTACTGTAATTGCGATGACGATAGCACGGAGGACCGCCGCCGCCACCTAACGACATTATAATATGAAATCAATGTTTTTAAGAGTACTATTTTTGTTACTCATAACCATCGTCTTGTTTTTTTTATATGTTATTGAATATATTTTATTCCCGGCAAAGTAACTTTGCAATGTGATTTATTTTAGCGATAAATAGATCATGTAAGATGTTTCATAGAACTGTTGAAATGTTGAAATGTTTGAAATGTACAATAGTTGATAACCACCAACACATTTTACACGGCTAAAATTATCACCCTTTTTTTTCAATGAAATGAATTTTCTTATCATATCTGTCAATCATCATCCCGCTTTGCTTGATTTAAATATATATATATTATATAAAAACTTATATATTGTTTGCCGATTTATTATCATTACTAAAATATATATTTATATATATATATATACAACACATATTGAGTGGTAAAAAAATTAGTAAATATTTGTACTTGTAATAATTATAATTTGGCCAGGCAATAGCCCCGTTATTGTCAAAACACATAATATATATATATAATTCTTTTTTAATTTACTCAATGTCTTTAATAATAAAACAGTTTTTATGTGGACTACAATCTCATTGTTTTATTTATTTCAAGATATAACATTGTTTTTATAAATAATTTCCATACATTTTCATTTCAGAAACATATTTTTGTGTCGAGGATGTAGAAACTAAAAAAAATTCACTCTTGCACGAGGGAGTTTTGTTTGTTATGCTGCCGAACTTAACACACGTCATTGTCTTATTAATTGATTAAAATTGCCATTTTTAATAATTTTGGTGTTATGTCTAACTAAGCCCGCTGTTTTAGATCTAGGGTATAAAAACATTTAAGTGAGATTCGCGTCCGCGCTTCCCGCCGAGAAGATCAAGAAGAATCTGGCGTTGCGGGAAGTGTGGACGGGATCGATAAAATCTTGTCAATGCAACGGGATCATACGTGTCTTAAATAATGAAAATTCGAACACACTCATTATTATTTAATACACATCATTAACGGGGTATTGTATACATTTTTACTACTTTCACGGTTGGATTCCGGGAGAGCTTTCATCTAATCGTTAGTATAGTTCTATTATTACATATGTGTGTCGCAATGACGATGTGTGTTTTTATGTTTGTTGTTGCAAGAACGGTTCTGTTGTTAAGACGTGTTATTATTTTAAAATATTTGTGAGAATGTGTGATTATTTTTGTTGTGAACATGTATAAAACCAATGTATGCAGGTGCGGAATGCTACCCTCATTCATCTTGAACGAATACATCATATAAAATTTACTAACATTCATACCATTATAATAATATATATGTGGTGACTTAGAAAAGAATCGCACATCTATATACACAATAACGGCTAATACTTATTTTTATACATGCGACAAATATCTTCTCTTTATTAATTCTTACTGACTGTTGCGATGGGCTGCAATATGACTTGCCGAGGAGTGAGAAAATCAAGCGTGAGCGTGAATTATGTTGACATCTCGGGTGTACAAAAACCAAACCGAAGCGGCCGTGACAATAATAGCGTGCTGAAGAATATTATTTCAATCTCTAAAGACATCCAACTAAAACACTTTCCATTTAATGACATTCCAAATGTATTATTCAAAAGGGATTTCAATTTAAAATATAATACTATAAGATATGTTTTAATATAAATCAAAAGCAAACGGTAAACACTGCATTTCTGTGCGAATTATTTGAAATCCCTTGTATCAATTCCTTTTATCTTAAAAAGTATGTAAATTATGGACAGGATGTTTAATGGCTTCAATTTCAAATGTTTTCGGACAAATTGTGCATATTATTGGTTTTATTTTAGTCGAGACATCAACGCTTTTTTTTAATTTTAATTCTAAATTGGTGATTGAAGATTAGGTCTATGTGAACACTTATCGAGGTTAACTTTTGTGTATTTTTATTTGGTTTTTTTTTCAATTTATTTATTAAAAATCTACACCCGTTTGCAGTATACTCCCCGATCCCTGAAGATCATCATACACAATATTTGGCACTTACTTTAAATACAGGTGTGTATTCATAAAATAAATGTGAGAAATTGAAAGATCTAATATGACACCATATTTTATATTTATATACTTAGTCAAATTTATATAATTTTAATCATTCATTGAGCAAATGTATGGAAGTAAAGGTTCACAATACCTCTGCTGATCGACGACAAAGTGTCATCCGAATCAGTGAATTTTCGCATTTGATAACTCAAGAATATTATTGGAAGAATAAGTTTAGGAAGAATTTTTTATTCTGGGTAGGAAGTAGTGTACTTTAATATTATAGTGTTAACCTTTTTAAATATGTAAATCCACTTCAAAGATTGCAAGTCTTTTGTTATTATTATTATCGTCTTTAAAATTGATTAGCAGGCTTGATTTTGTAGTATATTAATTTTGAAAAGCCTCGAATGCAACAAACAGGCATATGAAAAAGTCGGTTAAGGTCCAGGCACTGTGGGTCAAATTTATTCAATACACCTCAGACCTCGGAACTCAAACTAATCCCATTCAGCAGTCAGTGTACATAATTCTTTTTATTTATTATATATATATATATATATATATTTAATTACTTTAGTTTTATCATGTATATATTTATACCCAATATACAAAAAGTTGATCAATGGTGGGCATCAACCCCGCAGAGCATGGCCCTCAACAACACATCGCGCGCCACCACTACCCTCGTGGCAATCATGGCGTCAAGGGAAGTTTACCAGGTAGATTAAACATTTATAATTGATTTGATAACACGGCGAATAATCCAATTTATATTTATAAATGTATGTATAATATTCCTACCTGAACATACTCTGTATGACTTTCCTTTTTTCAGTGTTGATAATCGCATGCCAATAAATGTTTCAAGCAATATACCTGTCCGATGATATTCCGTAGTAGGTAATTAGTCCTTCATCCTTTATAGCTTCCTATATTCCCCGATTATGATTCTCTTCCAATTACAGATTTCCATAATCTCGATTTCCTGTATAAAAATATACCCCAGTGGATAGTAATTAATGATTATTTTTTTGTTTTCATTTAGGTAAACGCAAATTGGAAAGTGGTCACCAGAATCAAGGGGGGGATGCCAAACGTCGAATGGGGGGCTCGGGGTATAGAAGTGGCAGCTGGGGAAGTCAATCTTCTACGCAGCCATACAGTGGCACAAATGGAATGAACACCGTTTGGAATGCCGGCAAATACTAACCAATTATATAATATTCTGCAATATATGTTAAACTATAAAGATTGCGGATTTTGTTATATTGTGCCTGTATGAACTATATTTGCCGTCATTTCACTCGAGCTCAATTTATATTCAAAAGTGTAATTTTTCACAATGTTTACTCTTTATTCTTTGTTTTTTAATAGTGTCAAACACAGCCTTAGTAACTTCATATTTTCAGTCTTCTCGATAATTTTTAAATTATATATGTATAGTGATAGATCTCATAGATAAACAATTACAATTGAATAACATTTGACGTCTTCGAACAATTTTCTTTATTGTAGTTGTTTGTTAACAATTTTTAATCGAAGACGAGGGGAGAGAAACAGAGACAAGATTAGTTACTCGGTGATATAGTTGAACAAGTGGGAAGTGCGGGTAAAGTTGAAATGAGCTTGGCTTCCCGAGTATTCTGCACCCGCAATCTCCCTTTTGTAGAGCGAGTGGCAGTTCTCTATTGATTAGTCAATATTTAAGTGTTAATATCATAACGGACTGCTTGACACAAGCAGATCTCGTGATAGAGCTTTAAACTGCATTAACTTTATAAATGGTTATAAGTAACGGAAGAAAAAAAAACCAAACATATTTTAAAAATATGTGACTGATCAATCATTAATAACAAAGCAGTACGACCCCGCTTGTGAGAGATAGTTAGGTTGAGAAAGATTTCTTTATTTCCTATATTTGTATATGAATGCCAAAATATATAAGAGTTGTTGCGGAAATGAGAATGTGAAGTCCTTGTTGGCGGGTATGCTGTTTGATAACTTTTAATGTGAGAGGGGGAGGGAAACAAAACAAAATCAAAACAAATTAAAAACGAAGCAAAACAATAAAATTGTTCTATCTGATGTGTCAAATTTTTGTTGCAATATTATAATTTGTCTATTCTAAGTATTTATTGGCTGTTATTGTATTCGGTATTTAGTTTCTTCTCTTTGTTGATTTGATCTCTTCGGGGACCAAAACTGTATTTTTTTTTTCTTTCTATCATTTTTGTTACATGATAATGATCTCCGCATCGTCACAGGTGCAAGCTATTATTTTCCCATTTAAGTTTTTTCTCCTTCGAGTAAGTGTTTATTCAGTTCTTTGCTGATGAGCGAAGGGCATTGTAGCTCTTCTGCGTTCTAATGTTAGTCATCCGTTTGGGTAAAGCAATTTAAATGTTTGAAAATGATCACACACTCTAGTGACCGACCGACTGACTTCTGTACAGAGTATAGAGAATGAAAAGTATAGTATAAAGATTGCCGACGTGATGATTGTTCACCCCTTGTTCTGGAGTTCGTATTACATTATGTGTACAGGGGGGACGCCACCCGCTGGAAATTTATCTGTCAAACTTTTGGTTCTTGCTAAGTGTTGATGATGATGATGATGTAACAATAATACTAATAACGGTGACCCGTCATCATCACCATTCTAATCACTAATTACATATGTTCGATTTCTTATGTTAGAAAAGGAATCAGTGTTCTCTAGTTTATGAATTATAATGATGTGTTTTTATGGATTTGACTTCTTAATCTTGTTCTTTCTTTTTTTTTCCATTGTATTGTTTCAATTTGATGAATTCCCAATAATAATAATATGTATTTGTTTCCTTTATTTTTTTTTCCATATCTCAACTCAATTTGACTTGTATAATCTTTATTTGATATCGGTTGAGAATTTTGATTTAGTGTTTCGAACCATGATATGAGAACAGAATTCAATTTATATACATATATATATACACATATTTAGATTTTTTTTTATAGATTAGTAAAATTAAATTTAAAAAGCGAGAGAAAGAAAGAATAGAGAGAAAGAATATTATTGTATGTATGTATGTATTGATAGTCGATATGTTGTGGATGAAGAGCACAGTGGGAAGCACGAAGAGACTTGAATAAGTTGTAGGATTTCAAAGTCCGTTTGTTGGTTGCCTTATACGTAAATATTTAAAATATTATTAATAATAATAATGGTAATTGATTTTTTGTAACGTGTTGAAGGTGCGCGAGTGTCGTATTCCATATTATACACTCGTCGAGTGTACATGTTTAAGAATGATTTGTTGATTATTATTTTTTGTTGTTACTGTAATTGCGATGACGATAGCACGGAGGACCGCCGCCGCCACCTAACGACATTATAATATGAAATCAATGTTTTTAAGAGTACTATTTTTGTTACTCATAACCATCGTCTTGTTTTTTTTATATGTTATTGAATATATTTTATTCCCGGCAAAGTAACTTTGCAATGTGATTTATTTTAGCGATAAATAGATCATGTAAGATGTTTCATAGAACTGTTGAAATGTTGAAATGTTTGAAATGTACAATAGTTGATAACCACCAACACATTTTACACGGCTAAAATTATCACCCTTTTTTTTCAATGAAATGAATTTTCTTATCATATCTGTCAATCATCATCCCGCTTTGCTTGATTTAAATATATATATATTATATAAAAACTTATATATTGTTTGCCGATTTATTATCATTACTAAAATATATATTTATATATATATATATACAACACATATTGAGTGGTAAAAAAATTAGTAAATATTTGTACTTGTAATAATTATAATTTGGCCAGGCAATAGCCCCGTTATTGTCAAAACACATAATATATATATATAATTCTTTTTTAATTTACTCAATGTCTTTAATAATAAAACAGTTTTTATGTGGACTACAATCTCATTGTTTTATTTATTTCAAGATATAACATTGTTTTTATAAATAATTTCCATACATTTTCATTTCAGAAACATATTTTTGTGTCGAGGATGTAGAAACTAAAAAAAATTCACTCTTGCACGAGGGAGTTTTGTTTGTTATGCTGCCGAACTTAACACACGTCATTGTCTTATTAATTGATTAAAATTGCCATTTTTAATAATTTTGGTGTTATGTCTAACTAAGCCCGCTGTTTTAGATCTAGGGTATAAAAACATTTAAGTGAGATTCGCGTCCGCGCTTCCCGCCGAGAAGATCAAGAAGAATCTGGCGTTGCGGGAAGTGTGGACGGGATCGATAAAATCTTGTCAATGCAACGGGATCATACGTGTCTTAAATAATGAAAATTCGAACACACTCATTATTATTTAATACACATCATTAACGGGGTATTGTATACATTTTTACTACTTTCACGGTTGGATTCCGGGAGAGCTTTCATCTAATCGTTAGTATAGTTCTATTATTACATATGTGTGTCGCAATGACGATGTGTGTTTTTATGTTTGTTGTTGCAAGAACGGTTCTGTTGTTAAGACGTGTTATTATTTTAAAATATTTGTGAGAATGTGTGATTATTTTTGTTGTGAACATGTATAAAACCAATGTATGCAGGTGCGGAATGCTACCCTCATTCATCTTGAACGAATACATCATATAAAATTTACTAACATTCATACCATTATAATAATATATATGTGGTGACTTAGAAAAGAATCGCACATCTATATACACAATAACGGCTAATACTTATTTTTATACATGCGACAAATATCTTCTCTTTATTAATTCTTACTGACTGTTGCGATGGGCTGCAATATGACTTGCCGAGGAGTGAGAAAATCAAGCGTGAGCGTGAATTATGTTGACATCTCGGGTGTACAAAAACCAAACCGAAGCGGCCGTGACAATAATAGCGTGCTGAAGAATATTATTTCAATCTCTAAAGACATCCAACTAAAACACTTTCCATTTAATGACATTCCAAATGTATTATTCAAAAGGGATTTCAATTTAAAATATAATACTATAAGATATGTTTTAATATAAATCAAAAGCAAACGGTAAACACTGCATTTCTGTGCGAATTATTTGAAATCCCTTGTATCAATTCCTTTTATCTTAAAAAGTATGTAAATTATGGACAGGATGTTTAATGGCTTCAATTTCAAATGTTTTCGGACAAATTGTGCATATTATTGGTTTTATTTTAGTCGAGACATCAACGCTTTTTTTTAATTTTAATTCTAAATTGGTGATTGAAGATTAGGTCTATGTGAACACTTATCGAGGTTAACTTTTGTGTATTTTTATTTGGTTTTTTTTTCAATTTATTTATTAAAAATATACACCCGTTTGCAGTATACTCCCCGATCCCTGAAGATCATCATACACAATATTTGGCACTTACTTTAAATACAGGTGTGTATTCATAAAATAAATGTGAGAAATTGAAAGATCTAATATGACACCATATTTTATATTTATATACTTAGTCAAATTTATATAATTTTAATCATTCATTGAGCAAATGTATGGAAGTAAAGGTTCACAATACCTCTGCTGATCGACGACAAAGTGTCATCCGAATCAGTGAATTTTCGCATTTGATAACTCAAGAATATTATTGGAAGAATAAGTTTAGGAAGAATTTTTTATTCTGGGTAGGAAGTAGTGTACTTTAATATTATAGTGTTAACCTTTTTAAATATGTAAATCCACTTCAAAGATTGCAAGTCTTTTGTTATTATTATTATCGTCTTTAAAATTGATTAGCAGGCTTGATTTTGTAGTATATTAATTTTGAAAAGCCTCGAATGCAACAAACAGGCATATGAAAAAGTCGGTTAAGGTCCAGGCACTGTGGGTCAAATTTATTCAATACACCTCAGACCTCGGAACTCAAACTAATCCCATTCAGCAGTCAGTGTACATAATTCTTTTTATTTATTATATATATATATATATATATATTTAATTACTTTAGTTTTATCATGTATATATTTATACCCAATATACAAAAAGTTGATCAATGGTGGCAGTCTACCAGGCTAAATTTATATATTTTTTTTGCATCGGTGCCATATTAGACGATGAGACCTAAAAAAACACTCCGTCTAAATTCGTTTCAATGTGGTGTTTACTTTATTTTTGAATCAATACTTTGGTCACGTCTTTAGAGTTAAACATGTTCACGTTTGACGATAAAGATGGGACGTTGAGCGGTTGTCAGCCTTCTGAAATTCAAAATAAAAAACTAAAATCTCATAATGACACGACGTGTATTATCACGATCATTTAACTAAGGAACGTTTTCAATCTACCAATTCGATTCGGCTTCAAATGAATAATATTATAGTGATTAACATTTGGCATAGATCTATTCAAGTAACAAATAATTATGCGATGCGGGTCTACACTGTATCCGCATTGGCCAGGCGTTCTCCGCAAGGATCACAGTGTGGGGGCGGCGGGGGTGACCTGGTCATCGGTGGAGCTGGCGGTGGAGGTGGAGGTGGTGGTCTAGGTGGCGGGGGAGGTGGAGCTAATAATCTGGCTCTCGATCTTCGTCTTCTTGATCTTGAACTCCATACCCAATACAGTCCGATGATGAGGAAGAAGGCTGTGACTGCCGCTCCTCCCCACGGCGCCCAAGTGCTCCACCGTTCATCGATGATAATTCCATCTGCCGTTCCAAGATTGGGACCTAATTCAGAAACCTGTGTCTCAGTAAGTATATTCACTGACAAATAAACATCTCTAAATATTTCAAATAAATTGGATATAATTTACATTGTTTCTCATCGGAATTATCATCAGCACCACAATTGTCGACCCTGTTGCATCTTAGCTTCTCCGATATGCAAACCAAAGACTTTTCACAAGTAAATTGATCACAAGGCTCTAATGAAGTTACATCTTTCACTTCTGTCCACACAGCTCTCCAGCCTTGTGCTCCCACCGATTTATCCGCAGAAATAAACCTGAAACCACACAAATATACAATTAAACCATTTGATATCAATTACTCTAATTTAATTGTTTTAATTTACGTTAGTCTAAGTGCATTAGAATCAGTTTTATATTGCCATTTGTCAGTTAGTGCTTTCTCTCCGCACAGTTCAATAGGTGGACCAGAAGACTCATACCATAAGCGAAGAACAGCAGCTGGACATCCACGGGCTGAAATAATAAATTTACATTTAAATTAATATCTACATGTATATATGTATATAAATAATAATTTATTAAATTGTTATAATCCTGAAAAAGTAAATCGACACAACGGTACAGTTTATGTACCAAAAAATTTATCCGAGATACGAATCAATTTGCTACACTGAATTGAGTGGGCTTTTTTTTCAGGATTTATTTCAGTAAGTATTATTTAATAATTCTTACCCTGGGGTTCTCCTTCGACGGCGAAAAATTCAAAATTAAGTAAAATCTTATGGTGCGGCTTGACCGAGACAAACCAATTGCAAGTTTTTGATGCTAATCCTCGACCTGGTCCGTCATAGTTTGCTGGGAAGTTAGGACTAGTAATAACACCATATTCCATACCCGACATATTACCACCGCATTCACCAAATATTGATTTAGCAACCTGGAAATGAATAAAGTTGTGTAAATATGTGAAGCTTTATAGAATATCTATGGTGGTTTACTTCGAAGGTATATCTGGCTTTGAATCCACTGGCCACCCCTTCGGAATCAGCATGCAATTGAATAGCCAAGCCTAGAGCTCCACGAGGAGACACAATGGGTCCAGGAGCCGTGGTGCCACAGTACCGACCCAATGGTGACCAGCCACTACGACCAACTCCCCAGATTTCCACATAGTCTTCCCAGCACACGGAAGATCTGTTACAAACAATCAATCATTATAACTTCATCATCATCGACCCGATCTAACAAACTCACCCATAAGCACCCGCAGAGGTATTAACCGAATCAGCCTTTACTTTAAAATGATCAAATATGATGGTGACTTGTTCATTTGGTGTTGCATAAAAGAGGTATGTACAGTTTGTATCAGATGGATAGTTGGAAGGATATCTGGGTGAGTTGAATTCGCCCTTTTTACGGGATGTACTGCGGTAAGTGAAATAACAGGTGCCATCGGGGGCGGCTGTCCCTGGTATCCGATATTCTGTTTCGAAGGAGTATTTTGCCTTAAATCCCCTGCCCCAAAGATCTCCTGAGCTAAAGACGAGTACCAGTCTTGGCCCATCTGACACTGCTGTTGGAGGATTCACATCCCCGCACAGATCAGCGTCAAATTTATCATAAGAATCTGATGCTTCTTGGCCCTTCAAATACACTTTCAAATATCCATCAGTACAAGCAGCTCTGAAAAAATAATCACAATTATAATATGATGAAAATTACATTTTATTGAAGGAATGGAAACTTTCATTACTATTTACTCAATATAAATAGTAGAGTTTGACAGAAGCAACACTAATTGTCTCACTCAGACTCGTCTGCTTGGTCCGCCATCTTAATATTTATAAATAAATTTATCTGGCATTCTTATTGGCGGTAACGGTCCCAACCGAACAAACATTTAATTCAGTATTACTTCTTGGTGGATATGCTGTTAGTAATTTCCACAGTAATTTTATTACAGAGTCTTTATTACAGAGTGTAATTTTATTACAGAGTACTTTCGAATACTAACCTGTAGTCTAGTCTCTGAAGATGACTACAGGTTAGTAGTTGAAAGTACTCAGACTCTGTAATAAAATTACTGTGGAAATTACAAATAACATATTTCTTTAATTCTGTATATTGGTAATGTTATAATCTCAATCAATAAAATTATCTCAAAATAAAATCTGAATTGTCATATTTAAATACATAAAAAAATGCATTGTAAATCGAATATTTCATAATTGGTTATAAGTTAAGGGTTGGAAATACACACAGAAACCATCTTCAAACATTAAGTATGGAATAACCCTGTAAATTTGTGTAAAAATAATAAATAATACTCACTCTCCGGCTTTTTCTCCTTTAGGTATTTCAAACTTGATGAATTCCAAACGAACTCTCTCTAGATGCTGAGAATCTTGCATACCATAGATGAAATATCTGAAATTAATTAATTTTAGTATTATTTTTATAAATATTTAGATTATTAGGGTGACGGAGTACTCACCTACAAACAATTTTTGGTATATATGGAAAAGGATAATTTGGACTAAATACAAATCCCGAGGATTCTTTTCTGCTGAGGATCTTTTGATCGCACTCCGAACCTCGAATGTGTTCAGCGTCATTTTTACTTATAAAATCTGAATAAAAAAACAGTGCATGTTAAATCACTTTGCACATATAAAAGGCCATAGTGTATTTTTTTTATTATATATATATATATATATATATATATATATATATATATATATATATATATATATATATATATATATATATATATATATATATACTATCTAATATATGCATGAACCATCTTCACCTTGCCATTACAGGAGAAACCTGCGGCAATGATGGACATTTGTCAGATTATATAAAAAAAGTATGTATACGTTTTAGTGTGTGACTGTATTATGAGCTCTTTTATTGGATAATTATAAGAGAGGTCAGAATACAGACACAGTAAAACGTATACATACACTATGGCCTTTTATATGTAGTAATTCAGGTGATTTGGCTCGTACTATACTATGAATGTTAATAAAACAGTATGTAAATGGATTTTATGTTACCAAGTTTAACAAAGCTCTCGGAAAACTCAAACATCCCCTTGAATCCCCTGTTTTGTGTGTTGGCAGTTCTCGGAAGCGTATAAAAGACGACCAGTAATCTCTCATCGCTGGAGTAAAGGACCAGGTTACGTTGCTGGCCACAGTATGTGCCTACCTGGGCCGAGGAGTTATCCGGTCCATCAAACACGCGAACGTAGTCAAATGGACAGCTAAAATGTGTAAGCGGTATTAGAAACAAAGCCTTATTATTCATACCGATTAAATACTCACTGAGGACCGCCATAAAATAGGTCGAAATCTCGAAATTCGATCCGTATCCGCTGGCCGGGTTTTCCGAGAAACTGGTAGGAACAATATAATCCTTTAGGATAAGCTCCTGGATAAGTGGGTGACAGGAGGACTCCTTTGCGTCTCTTCGATTCGTGGACGGTGAACGAACACGGAGCTTGCTCCACTGCGGTGCCCACCGAGTATTCAGCTGAAATTATTATGTACAATTATAGAGACATAAGATATCGCATGAGTGGCTAAATTATAGTGCATCAAGTGGCCAAAAACATGAGTTACCTGGCAAACATTATACTATAAACATCTCTCTTCATATCTTCAGTTATATTTCACAGTAAAATGGGTAAATGCATTGTTACTACATGTCATATGGACTCAAACATACACTCAAATACATCTAGGCTCAGTTTATACCAAACACTACTTCTTTAACATGCTTAAAATATTATTGTGTTTTAATCCCCAAAGTATTGTCACAAATACTCTCAGGGGCCACTATGAAACTGCTGAATGAGGGAGACACACTTATTCCTTTATCGAATAAGAGAGAAGAGTGCAACAATACACGGGCTTTACGAAATTACACAAATTATTTATATGCAATGCGATATCTAATGTTTATATATATGGATAATTATAAATACATGAGGACCGCCGCCAAAGTATTGTCACAACCACTGTCAGTGGTCACTAAAATGTGTTGAGTGAAGGAGACACACTTATGCCTTTATCGAATAGGAGAGAAGAGTGCAACAATACTGGTTTACACGACTTACTTATATGCAATGCGATATCTAATGTTTATATCTATGGATAATTATAAATGCATGAGGACCGCCGCCAAAGTATTGTCACAACCACTGTCAGTGGTCACTAGAAATGTGTTGAGTGAGGAAGACTTTATCGAATAGGAGATTCTAGTACAATAATACAATAATTTATATGTATGGATAGAGAATGGTGACTGAAGAGGATAGGCTACTTAGGTTCGAGCGGAAGATTCTTAGGAGGATCTTGGGTCCTGTTCAGGAGGCACCGGGACTATTTAGAATTAGACGGAACGATGAGATTTACTCATTATATAAGAGCGTGAACGTGGTGCAGTTTATTAGGGCTTTAACATTAGGTTGGGTTAAAGAGCAGAAGGGATAGTATCGGAAATACTATCCAGCAAGCCTGTGGGTAAGAGAAGGCAGGGTAGACCTAGGCTAAGATAAGGTAGTTAGGAGTTTAGGTATTAATAACTGGAGGAGTATTAAGTGGAAGATGCTGGTAGCCTTGGTTCATCACTGAAGTGGAGTGCTTATGATGACGATAGAGGATGGATAGTGTTATAATGTGGAGACTCACAATCATTGATGAAGCGGTAGGTTCCTTCGAAGAGCTTGGGCGGCGTGTAAGGCTTGTCGGTGAAGAAGGAGAGAGCAATGGCACGATGTAATGAGACGCGCCTCCTTGGCGGGATGGGGCCGCAGAACCGCCCCCCAAACGGACTGTTCACCAGCTCGCCCGCCTCCCCACTCACCGCCTCCGAGTACACGTCCATGTACTCGTGTACACACCTACAATACAATACAATACACTATTATTACCAAACCTAGGCCAACACGGTGGAAAAACAGGCTTACAATCATAGACCACTGCGCGGCTTACATTATTATTATATTGCTTCATTAAGTGGAACAATGTATTATTCTATTTACATTTTCAGATATTAACAGAACAATCTTATAACATAACTAGATGTCTGTACTGTCTTTAATTAGAAAACTAAATTTTTTTTTTTGGAGCCGCCTTGTGGCCCAGTGGTTAGTGTAACGGATTCGTGAGTGAAGACTCCCGGGTTCGATTCACGGCACCGGAGTCACTTGGTAGATCTAGCTTAGCAAACTAGATTTTAAGTACTCATTGCTGTGTGGTGGCCTGGGAAACCATCTCTACTATTTTCTCCCGTAAAGGCCAAGGTGGCCTGGCCAACCCCTTATAAAGGGACTCCCGCCAATAGGGAAGGCGTCACGGTATTTTATTTTTTAAAAACTTTTTTGAATAAGCTGTAACAATCTGGACCTTAGGATGAATTTGTATATAATATAAGTATTTGTCATATATATATATATATATATATATATATATATATATATATATCGGCGAATCCTGTTAGTAGTAACTTACTGTCCTGTAGCGCCGTCTGCCGGATTCAATGTAAAATATTTCAAAATCAACAACTACTTATAAACTATTCTTAAATCCCCTTGAACACACACAAAAGATTTCATTGAAATCGGTCCAGCCGTTTATGAGGAATTCAGTGACAAACACACGCATTCAACTTTACAGTTTGTCCCATGAATATAATAATTGATGTATATCATATAATGTTTTGTGTAAATATCAGACAGTTAAAATACAATAATAAAGAAATACTATAAAGGTAATCGTTGCATTGCTCGAATAAGTCAAAGCACTTCATTACATCCGTTTAAAGTAATGGTATACGTCGCCGTAAACGTACACCGTAAATACGATAGTAGAGTTACTTAGTTACACTTATGATCGGTTTTTCGGAGCCTCGGGCGAGGCACTAATTAACAAAAAACCGATCAAAAGTACAGCAAAGCAACTCTGTTATCGTCTTTACGGTGTACGTTTACGACGACGCACGTCTAGGAATCCCAAGCTTTAGACAAACTATTTTTGTATTCTTATACATGGTGAATCAACTGAGAATATTTTATGGGATAGGGTATCGCAAAAAAATCAAGTTTGGGTTCCCATCTTGGAATCAGCTGTTTCTGTGAATTATTTGGTAGTAATTTATAATAAAAAAATAACAAATCAATTACCGTCTTTATGGTGCATGAACGCTTACGGCGACGCACGCCTAGGAATGCCAAGCTTAACAGAGATGAGCCAAAGTGAAATGAATAGTATTATACCTATTACTTTTATTTATTTTTTTTCCACATGGAGTTCATCACAAGTTAATTCATATTTTCAAGTCTCGATTAATCATAACATTCGTTTGACTATGGCACATCTCTACTTGCGACACGTCACGTCAGACAAGTGTGAACCCAACATAAGAATGCAGATATTTGGGCATGTCGAAAAAATTAGCAAAGTGATCTTTAGATTGAAAGAGAGAGAAAGGACACCAGAAAGATTCAGAAAGGCTGAATGTGGCTGATGCTCCTCTCAAGAATAAAGCAGTAAAGAGTAGGTACCAAGAATAAAAGGTTGTTCAGATGTACTATTTAAAGAAAAAGAAGCCCATATTTTAAATTACGCCTGATGAAATTGATTGTTACTTAAATATAACAACGACGGTTTCTTTGAGATTTGATCTCTTTTATTTAAAAAAAAATGTACTCACCCAGGTAGCTCCCCGACAGCGGCGCCACTGCAAATAATTGAAAATGAATATGAAATATGTTGTCAGGGACGGTTTCAAAGTATGTCTTTGTTATAAATACTGACTCTTGCGGGGTTCCCCTGAGGTTGAAGACAGTGAAAACGACCTCGACTCTTTGGCCAGGTCCGGCCAGGAAGGTGAACAGACACTGGCGAGAGTGGTTTGTACTAAGAATCAGCTCAGGGGCCGTGAATGCGCCACTCTCCTCTTCCCCGCTACTCACAAAAGTCTGGTCACACTCTGAAACAGATTAAACATACATTTAATATTGGACTCTTCCTTGAGGCTGTCCTCCAAGTAAGAAACACTGTGAAAAATCACTAAATATCTACTATAAATTGCCTTTTATAAATCGCACCCGTTACGGAATACTATCATAAGGTTTAAAAGACGATTTTACAGGCGAGAGCTTTGAAGTTTTGATGTTCTGTTTTTCAAATTTGTTAGACACTATCACAGAAATTTGACAATTTTTGCCACATTGTTTATAAAAAAGTAAAATTTTGATATTTTCAAACTAAAAGTTTACTTTTAAATATGTTAATAATATTGCTGGCATAGAAGCTTTACCTCTAATAACCAAAAACAAAAGGCGCAACAAGGACATGTCTCTCCGGAGCTCCAACCAATTGTATGTAAGGGCAAATAGCAGAACATTAGAATTATCAAAACCCAATAATACTTTAAACATGTTAAAGAAGTAGTGTTTGGTAAAAAGTGAGCCTAGATGTATTTGAGTGTATGTTTGAGTCCATATGACAAGTAGTAACAATGCATTTACCCATTTTACATTATTTTTAGAGATGTTTACAGTATAATTTTTGCCAGGTAAAGTTTACTTTTAAATATTTTATGACCCTTCTTGACCGAAGAGGTGTAGATCATATAATTTGCATTTGTTCCTCTATGTATAGATTAATAGCCATTATCGGTAATTTATATTAATGATTCATATTATAAAATCAATTGAAATTTTTTAATGGTTATATCCTTCACTTTATTACAAATTTCTTAATGTCAACTTGTGTTGTGACACTATTCTTAACTTGTACTGTAAAACTTGAAGGTTATCGTGATAACCATTATAAGCTATGAGGATATATTTATTTCTAAGCAAAAATAAGGCTATTATTTAAGTTTTACGGTGAGCTAGGGAGAATTGAGGTTTGGTTAGCTTGAATAAGTTTCATTATTACTATCTTATGATAATCTTACTGACTGGGAACATAAAAAAAACATGCAAAAAGTACCAAATATCAAAGTAAAAGCAAAAACTAAACGAGGTAGAAATATGACACTTGGACTAAACGATGCAGCTCAATAAATAGTAATAATATAAGATTGTTTCAACCTTACGACAGTATTCTGTAACGGGTGCGATATATATATATAGCATATATATATATATATATATATATATATATATATATATATATATATATATATATATAAACGTTTTCACAATGGAAAAAGGTGTTTCGTGTCACGCCCTTTTAATACATACTATCCTTATATACACAAATTTAATGAGACTAATGTAAAAAAAATATGTCTAGTATGGGGATGAAAGGTCTAATTCAAGGCACGCACAACTTTCAGGAAGGCCTTAATCCACTGATGAGGTTAAATTGATGAGTGAAGTCACCAGAGCGAAAGATGGGTCTTCTCAAACCTTCAAGACCTACACCAGTATTATAAAATAGACATAATGACGGACAAAAGGATCTCTTTGAAGTGATGTAGACATGTACATGTGTAAGTATTTATAAATATTTTATATCAATATGACAAAATACTTGTAAAGGCCACATTCGATAAAATAGGAAATATTTTATTTTAGGAATAAAGCAGTTAGATATACAATTAACTGTCATTTTTCAGTCATCTATTTATATTATGTAAATGGGTATATATCTTTTTTTATATTTATATACGCCTTGAGGGGCTTTTTCACAGGATTTTTACAAATTTTAGTTTTTATACACAACAACGTGTTAATTTATTGTCTGTCAGTGATCTTAACTATTACTAGTTACACATATCACCTCAGTATTTACCTTAAAATCGAGAGACGATCGATCTGAATTTTATTAATATTATTCCCTATCTCTCAGTCGTAATAACCGATCAATTTTTTGACTTGAGCAGGATTTGAACCCATGACCACAGTATTTGTAGCCACGGGTCATATACCCTGAGCTGGTTAAATAATAATTAAGTGTTCTTTGCTATTAATTATCAGATATATGTAAATCTGACGACTGTTGGTTGTATGTATTCACAGGAATGTGAATATTTTTGGCTGAGAAAAAAAAAACACATGGCTTGATAAATCAATAAAATGTTATTTCTATCAATACTCATTTTGATATTTCATAGGCTTGTCGAGATATGAATCTAAAACAGATTGCTTGATATGTGATTGATGAATAGCCACAAATACTCGTCTATTGATATGAAATATCCGGAAAGCTCATGATGCATGATGAACTAGATGGATTAGTAATTAGTAGTCTGAAGCTCAGTCATGCGCTAGTGATGATTTACTAGAAGCATGCTTATCGATAGTGCTTGTAAATGATCTCTAGGCTATTTATGATATTAGGAAGACGTACTTGGAGGCTTTGTAGGTTGTGGCTGGTTGTTGCTGACTGATGGAGTCACTTGATCTAAGGCCAATCCAGCTGTTGACCCTACACACATTTCATAACACTAAATCATCTAGCCTTGTACATTATTAATAAGACGAGTTAAGCCTTTAAACAATAATAAATTCCATTGACAATCATACAATATTTGTACAAAACGGTATCAAAAGGTAAGTTTATGCACAACTGTATAAAACATCTAGATTTTGAATACTTATCGGGTTTGATTGATAATCAACCCATGACCACAACTTTTGTACGTGAAACCGTCGCAATGCCGAAGACTCTTTAATATTTCTTATAATCATATATTTTTTCAAGAAAACCAACTACCTAATTATATATTACCTAATATGTATTTTAAACTGGGTTATTTTTTATTGAATTTTACAGATGTTTGTTGATATTTTCTGTTTTTTTTTATCGAAAGGAATTTTTAATGCTGAATTGTCAGAAATATTCTTAAATAGTCAAATTCTATTTAGGAAATATCAATTAATAATGCTAAAAAATCTTATATAAAAATAATTATCATTTTAAAAGATATGCAGTTCTAAGTTTGCGCCATTTTGAAACAGTTTTTTGTCTCACCTGTAAAATTTATTAAATAAAGCCGATGATACGTAATCATATTTAATTTATTAATATTTTAAAGTACGCTAATTACATATTCAGTGTAAAACTTGTATCATTATTTACTAATAATTATTTTGCCATTTGCTACGTTATAATACAGACAACCCTATTCTTTTAGATGCGTATATTTATTATTATCATTGTATTAAATGAGCAAAGATGGCATGATATAAGTAATTTAAATTAGATTACTTTTTATATTTTATGGTTTTTATCGAAAGGAATTTTTTATGTGGAATTGTCAGAAATAATCTTAAATAGTTCGAGAAAAAAATTGGTCAAATTCTATTTAAGAAATATCAATTGATATTCATTTTATAAAAGTAATTTTTTTTTATATGAATATAGATGTTAAGAAAAAGTCGGCATTTTTCAGTTATAATCAGTTTTTTCGTTCACTCATGTTAAATTTAGCAAATGTAATATTTTTCAATAAATTAAATTGGATTATTATAATATATTCAATTTTAAAAAGTACGCTTATAACACCGTCAATTTAGAACTTGTTCCCCTATACATAAATAATTTCCATTTCACACGTTTATATAACATACACTCTTATCCTCTTATTGTATTTTTATCTGATTTTTGTGATGGTTGATTAATTATAAATTGTTTTAATAGTAATATAATATATGCACACATATTAATTTATCAAACGGATTTGGATAACCGCATTCGGATGTAATTTTGAACTCGTCCATATATTACGATTTGCGGTGATGCAGGATTTGTCACTAAATATTCTATATACATATGTATAAATGAATATATTTTCAATTTAGCAAAATGGCAGTAATGTAATCCCCCTTATGAAATACGACGTAGGCACAGGAACGGGAACAGGATGATGTATGGACCGTGTTATAACAAAATAATAATCTCTTGTGACAGTTTAAAATGGCGGCAGGAAGGCAGGCCTTTTGTCATGTAAGCTGGATGGAATTTTCACGAAAGAATTTCAAAAGGCTTTTTCACCTGAAACAATACGCCCGGAAGGGTTATCGTCGAGCTCGTTTCAGCTACTGAAAAACTTTTAACACTAATTAAATTTAACAGTGTGTTTGAACTTTTATTAATTATAAATGTGAAAGGTGCATGATTTGAACCCACAGGGATGTTTTTATTTTTTAAATAACTCAATCCCTAATATTACGTATAATAATTAATATAGTTAATTGTTATCCATATGCACTATTTTATACAACTTACTTGTTTTTTGATTTAATTAAAACCAAACATATTGAACACAAGAAAACATACAAATATTTAAAAGAAGATTAATGCTTATATTTTATAATTCAAAACTATTAATTAAATAAATAAATATCAATTATATATTACAATTATCAAATCATACATATTATCAAATATATATATATATATATATATATATATATATATATATATATATATATATATATATATATATATATATATATATATATATATATATATATCTTCTTTTAAATATTTGTATGTTTTCTTGTGTATGTCTATATGTTTGGTTTTAATTAAATCAAAAAACAAGTAAGTTGTATAAAATAGTGCATATGGATAACAATTAACTATATTCATTATTATGTAATATTAGGGATGTATATATAGGATATAAAATTAATTTAAGGTAATCTCTCAAGTGATCTCTCAGTGTTCGATTTTCCAGATCTCTTTTCACAAGTTTAAAATGCATTAAAAATATTGAATTAAATAGACAAATACATATTTTAAAGAAATATATATTTTGTAAAAAAACAAATTTCTTTTAAATATGGAATTCCACCAAGAAGTCAACACTATCAACAATTTTATATATTTGTTTTATTTTAAGAATATCTCATACTAATAAAAATATTTTATCGAAATTACATCTGAAAAAAATAAAATATCTGATCCATCATAAACAAAGTAGCATTATTCAGCTTTATGGGGGATGATTTTTATAAATTACAATTTTACTATGACCTTCATATTATTTTGAAGGTCAACTCCAAAATTTCCTCAAGCTCACTGTAAATTTCACATAAATTTAAATCTAATAAATGGTTTAACTGTAGGTAATAATATGATTTTGACTCTAAACAATTAGTTTGAATATTAAAACCTGTTTAAATTGTGGAGGAATGAGGAGGCTGGTCGTCATGGAGACGGAATCTAGGTTAGGGGCACGCCTTTTACTCTTGTTAGGGGAGTGTGAGGACTATTAGGGAGGCTTGAATACCAGGTTGAAGAATTATGAGGGATGAAAAGAACTAAACATGTCACACAACGGCCGCATACATCAAATTAAATACAGCATACAATTTTATAATCAAAATAATCGAATACTTTAAATATGCAGTATTGATTTGTTTTATCAATTTGTTTATTAAATAAATAATTATTTTTATTATTTTTGCCGGTGTTGATAGTGGAAAGCTCATTTTGAACAGGATATTAACAGCGAGCTTCCCTACTCCCGATACTTGTTTCCTGAATACTTGCTCGTCCTGTAATAACCATACTACTCTTGTTTTATTCATTATATTAATCAGAAGTGTTCCTTCTTAGGACTCAGGTATAACAGGGTTTTACATAGGATCCTGTTATTTGAATAACGAATAAAATTTACCTAAAATAGGATTGTTTTAAGACATATACATTGTATTAAGCGGCATTTTTTTACTCGAAATTCCCTAGCAAAATATTAAAGTATCGAATCTACGAATATTTTTGTTTCAACTCTACACTCTTAATTAATAAATGTGAAATAAAACAAGTGAATACCACATTGATAATTTTCTATAATCTGAATTTCTCCATATTTATTCATTTTCATGATGATTAATATTTACGAAACAAAAAATGCTTAAAACTCAATATGTAAATTATTTTTAAGAATCCATAAAAAAACTTGTAACTTATTGTAAATTAAAAATCATAGAAATACCTTGAATAAAAGTACACAAAAGCATCTTTGCGAATAAATATATTTTAACCAATGGAATACAATAAATATGTAATTTGATGTCTCGAAAATGAAAACGGATATTTAAAAGATAATATTATATTTAATAAAAATTATAGCATATAATAAATACTAGTATTTATCGAGAGAATATGCTTTTTTTAATATTGTAATAAATTATTGAGAGCGTTGAATTCTTGGTGGAATTCCATAATTTAAAGAAATAAGTTTGTTATTTCTTTAAATTATTTATAATATAATCTTCAGAGACTACAATTTTCTGATTTTATATTTACTAGTCTCTGAAGATGACTTCATGTTAAAGTTACAAACTTATTTCTTTTAATTGTATTAAGTGTTGCCATCTTATGAAAAGCATATTAAATAAACAATATAATTAAAACTTTAACAATTGAAAATTTCTGGTTTATCATGAAATATTTTAAATTAATAAAATATTTTTTTGATTGAGGAAATACGAGTGCAAAGGCGTTTTTATTTATTGTGTTATTGTGGATTTTAGACACTATCTTTAAAAATATACTATGTAAATATAGGATATAACCTCGTTATTTGTGTTCTCAGTAAAGTAAATGACGTTGGCATCCTTTTTATGCAAACTAGGTTCTATGATAAATACTCTTTGTGAAGCTGAAACACTGAAAAAGCCTTTATACACGCTGAAATATTCAATTCACACCACATACTCGTGTGTGCAATTTATTAAATGACAAGCAATGCTCTACGCCGTAGTCTTGCTACGATTGTAATCGTATTATTATTAGAATTGCACTGTAACCCTCAAAATGTTGCTCGAAATCGGAATCTGTGCTTTTGAATTATTGACTAGACATCTTGCAACTGACCTTTTCAATCATGAAACGTCAGATTTTCAGCGGTGAATATTGTATGAAATTGTGTTCAGTGGAGTCGACACTACAATCACTAATAGGCAATAATCAACGGGCGTGAACAACTGATATTGCTAAACGACACATTAAATATAGTCGATCAAACCCTATTAATTATATCTTGATGATTTATTTTGCACAGTTGAAGAATCAATTCTGTGGTTTTGTATGTGATTATTTTCGACATGTTTGTTTTCACACAGATTGTGTTTTTCCCCCAAGAGACTTTGTCCCTAAGTTTATCTGGCGGCTTCGGTAAACTTTCATTGTCTGGTATTTTCAGACTAATTCAATCTGGGATAACTTTCATGTGATGAGATCTAAAAACTATTTTATTTATCAGTATGCATATTCATTTGTATGGCAAAATAAAAATGTCTTAGATCGAGAAATTCATATAAATTTGAAAATTTTATTTATTTATAAACGCCCCTAGAGCCTTTTTTGAGAAGTTTTTTTACATTGTTTTTAGATAGAACAATATGTTAATTCATGGTCTTTTGGTGATATTAACTTTTAATAGTTACTCAGGTCACCGACAGAGCGGCTCTGCTCGACTTCTAAATCTAAAAAAATCTGTACACTGTCTTATTTTGTAGAACGAATGTCTAACTTTAGACATGCTCAAAATCTCTAACTTATCAATGGCCGTGATTTATAATAAATAATAACAGCAACATTATAATATTGTAAAATCACAGCTATTTGCGGTTAGTTTGTTCTACAAGCAGTAAGTTGTATTTTATTATCACAATAAATTTATATCTATAGAAGAGTCATGCAATGTTTTCTTCATACGTTAAAACGTGGTTGGTCACTAATACATGCGCAAATTCTAAGCCATATACATATATTTCACACATATGCGAGCTGTGGTCACCTGCAACACTGTAGTTTCTAAAATCCGACACTCGAGAGCAACAATAATGTTCTTACAAACATTCGAATTGATTATGTATAGTGACCATAGATATAAACATAAGATATCGTATGCGTGGCTAAATGCATGTTTTGTTCAAGTGGATCCAGTGGCCAAAAACCTGGCAAACATTATACTGTAAACATCTCTCTTCATATCTTCAGTTATATTTCACAGTAAAATGGGTAAATGCATTGTTACTACATGTTATATGGACTCAAACATACACTCAAATACATCTAGGCTCACTTTTTACCAAACACTACTTCTTTAATACGTTTAAAATATTATTGTGTGTTAATCGCCAAATATTGTCACAACCAGTTTCAGTGGTCACTATAAATGTGTTGAGTGAGAGAGACACACTTATGCCTTTATCGAATAGGAGAGAAGAGTGCAACAATACACGGGATAAACAAAATTACACAAATTATTTATATGCAATGCGATATCTAATGTTTATATCTATGATAGTGACATATTAATTGTCGTTGAATAAACAGTACGGGCGGTAAAAGCAGCGCCCCAAGCGGCTGTCATACGAAACCTTTGGTGGCAAATTCATCTTCTGACGTCTTTTAAAGTATACATATTGTAAATGTGTACGAAGTATGCACAAGATAATATTGAAAGACTTGTCACTTACATGGGCGTCCGACTAGGAAGAAGTCTTGGGCTCGCCCATGGTTTGGCCCACGACTATAATAAGTACAATAAAGACGACCAGCAGCACCAGGATACAACATATGGCCACGGCCACCATATCGTCATGGGCTCCCACCTCGACCCTGCAAGAGGGCCCTCTCTGCCTCCTGCCGCCCTCGCCTGATTCCAACAGGACCTCACACTTCTGACGCCCCTTCAACCAACACTAATGATACTCTTCACAGCCAACCTTCGATATTGCCAACCATTATTTATAAACAGACCAACCAATCGCACTTCACTCGAGGTTAAACAAATATCACTGTTAATTACACTCGGCTACCTGTACAATAAATACATATTAAGGTCCGGTTTCTTCGACGCGTGTTAATCGTGCAACAGATTGTACAAATCTCGTGTCATATAAAAATATTCCGCTGGAAGCTGGAATGGAGGACGAGCTCGATATATAGCTATAGCACACCGATATTGCCGAGGTAGGATTTGACAGCTGGTAGCACGAGCTACATCTTAAAGAAACGCATTTTGCGCGTAAGTCGTCGAGTGACACGAGCTCAAGATTTCACATGCGTTGAAGAAACCGGCCTTAAGAGGCTGGTAAACTATCCAATTTTACCACCGATATATTAGAAGGCCATACAACTGAACGGTGTTTAAATATCAAACTAAGAAATTTAGAAATGTAAATGTATATTCTGCACCGCCAATATTTAGAAGGCCCGACAAGTGGATGATAAATATTAAGATGGCGGATTAAACAGATGAAAGGAAAAACTAATTGTCTCACTCACAGTTGTATTCAGTAAAATGCATACATGATAGCTGTCACTCTTCATTAAATCATCTGTCAAAATGGTGAATTCTAGTTGTCACAGTCAGTCTGACAGCTGTATTACTTGGTTTTGACAGCTGGAATAGTTGAATTTGATAGTGACAGCTGTTACAACCAAGGAATCCAGCTGTCAGACTGACAGTGACAACCGGTAATTCGTCATTTTGACTGAAAATTTAATCAAGTAAGAGTGACAGCTATTATTTATGCATTTTACTGAATATGACTGTCAGACTCGTCTGCTTGGTCTGCCATCTTGATATTTAAACATCCAGTTTTCTGGCATTCTTATCGGCGGTAACGTACCTACTCATTTCACGAAATAGCATCGGTACTCAGTTTAATTTAAGTAGAAATACATATTTATTAAATTTCGTTCAGCTACAATAAAAGTTTCATGCGCAATCATCAGAAAAACTAAATTCATATTAAAATAGTTTTCTATAAAATTTGTTGTATGGCTTTCTAATATATTGGAGACATTTATCATACTATGTTCCAATTAAAGTAAATTATATTATATTACATGAAAAAATCAATTAATTTCTCATACTGTTGATTGATTGAAACATAGTTTGACAAACAAATTTGATAAAAAAATTATCATTTACAGGCCACTTTCAATTATACCTTCAAATGTGCATCATTTATTCATCAAGTATTTTTTTCCGTAACAACATATAACAAGACAATTTTTAGTTTTTTTAAATTGATTGGGTTTCATACGTTGGAATACGACAAAGATATTATACAAGCCCACACATTGTTAAAGAAAATTGTTGTATTTACGACCATTTTTACATTCAAATCACGGATTCAAGTTGTCATGTCAGTGTTTACTCACAAAATTTTACTGTCATTAACAGACGCTTGTAGAAAATCTCCATCCAGATAAGAAAAACCTCGTTTGAAATTTTCTGATCATACGATCAAAATAATTTGACAAATATAATGTCTCAAAATCCGAACCATAGTTTTACATTAACTAACATTTATAATAATTTATTTTATAAATGTTAGTTAATTAATAATTTATATTTAGGAATATTATCGAATAGTCTATTATTATATTCTTTAGGATGAAACTTGTTCGATTCACATTCTTTTTGATGAGACGCCCAATTTATATTCTCCTTTGAAATACCCTTCTCAAAGCCACAACCTCAAAAAGAAGTATTGAAATATGTCGAAGGCTTTACTACGACACTAGACTTGTTCAATTGACCACTTTGTCTAATATAATATCTATATGATTATGACTCTTGCTTTTATAGGATTATTTAAAAAAACTCAGCATATGAGTTGAATATATGTATTTTTAAAATAATTCATTTTTATCATTATTATGTAATGCCAGTAAGATCATTAAAAAAATAATAAATTATAATAAAATAATTTATTATGACAGTTTGTGAATCTTCGGTTATTATAATGAGTGAATATATGATGTCATCATAGAATAACAAAAACCAAATTCATTTTCAAGGTAAAGTTTAAATGAATAAACAATAACATGTATGCTGTCATAACGCCTAAGGTCGCTGAACGTATTTGCCGTTTGAGGTTATGTTCTTGTTTACGTACTATTGTTGTTTCATGAATTCTATGACGTATGCTTATAATAATATAAATTTAAATAAGCGGTTGATCACCTAATAATTAAATACGCAGGATTCTCATTTAAAAAAAAAATAATTAAAAACTGAAAATATTAACTAGGAGACTTGGACCATTAATGAAGGTTGTGGTGTTACATTTAATGTACCATTCTTAACATTTAATTATTTTAAGTTGAATAAAAGACATGTATGTGAACATATTTAAATTAACTGTCGAAAGAAGATATAGTTTTGATTGAAAGCTGTCAACTAACTTCAAATTTGATGATTGACAGATCTGGGATATAAAAACAATACGTATTTTAATTAAAACAATCAAAATATTTTATACAAAGCGATTAAATGTGTAATACCACGTATTTTTTTAGATATTTTTTAATAAATATTATGGTTGAATGTTGTACGTTAAAATATGTTTTATTCGTTTAAAGCGTACGAATTAAAAAAGTACTACAGATATTTGATTGTAATTGTTTGAGCGATGAAAATAATTGGAGAAGCTCTTGACAATTCAAATTTCAATATAAGCTCCACGAATGCATTCAAATCCACTCGGCTTTATTTTTGGACGTTCGAGATGAATTTTTATTTGCTGCACCTTGGATTTATTATTAAGAATATTGAAATCGTAGAGAAGATCCGATGTCGTCTTTTATCCGAGAATCGATGTCGAAGAGTTGAGAGTCCTTAAGGCCGGATGGAGCAGTACTCTGAAACCTTTTCTCAAACTCTTTGAAAATTTATTATTTGGCTGTGTCGTGTTAAATTTGGAAACAAGCTTCAAATGGAGCGAAAAATTTTCTTCCATTGAACTTCGCCATGCCATTGTCCTCAATTCAAATAGGAGACACTTGGCATTTGAGATTTGTTTCGAGCACCTAGTCTCTATTCGACGACAAAGAATAATACCATCGTCGAAAAATATTATTTTTAATATTAATAAAAGAGCAGGTCAAACATGATATTAAATTTAGCTAAAAACCATTATTATTTTTATAGTTATCCTAGTTACAATGCCATTTTCTGGCACAGAAAATTATAAACGACACTACATTTTTTTCAACCCTATTTTGGCTAACCATTCTAGACACGAGTAATATCTCTAAAAAGCCATTATTTTTTTATCATTATATCAGAATAAGTCTGGATCATGTCAATTCATCGGGATTCTATTTATATTAATCTCCATTACTAACTAAAGAAGTTTATTTTGTGTTTTGTAGCCCGCCTGACTTTCTTTATGCTCTGATATATTAAATATCTGAATGGCTTCTACAAAGAAAAGAAGAGGATAAATCCCCATGCATATAATGAATATATTATTTAACAATATATTTATCAAGTCTAATATCGATACCGATAAAATTTCTAAAGTAGTTGATTGCGGTATTATCTCTTGTTTATGGTTACAGCCCCAATACTGGGCTTCTTAATATAATGAGTAAATATTATCCGTCCTCCTACTTCTATTTTATTAATCCTATGATTGCTGAACATGACCCAATACGAAACTTATTTATAAATTTTAATCTAAGAGCCGATGAATTTAATAATAAATGTTC
>JAGTTH010004099.1:7500-10903 GCA_022606485.1 Agraylea sexmaculata | reverse complement strand
TTGTTTTTTCATTCGAAAGAAGTTTGAAATTTTATTAAAATTATTAATAAAATAATATAACGCGGTTTTCATATGATGACAACACTCATCACAATATTTAAAAAGCGAGTCTTCCGATAAATACTTTTTTGAGAATTTTCATTTATTATGCATTATTAAATATCTCTAATATTATTTTGAAATTAATTAAATAATATTATCATTAAAATACCCGTTTCGAGATTTTAGATATGTATTAATTATGATTAAATATTTAAATTGAATTATTTATACCCCTGGCAACACCTAGCAACACCTAGCTGTCATAATGGGATTTCGTTTGACCATTATTTATAAAATATATCAGTTTACGATTAACTACCTTCTATTGACAGAGACATGAAACGTGTTATAGATAATGGATGAATCTACATTAGTTGCCGGTCAGATAGGAATAATTTACTATTTCGAAAATGTCCCATTTAATAGTTTAAACAATCATTGAAAATGAAATTTTTTTTACGTTCCATACATTTCGAACAAAACTGACAGCAAACATATTTCAAACGAAAGTATACGATATCTCGAAGGTATTCGATACATATTAAGGGCTACTTTCGCATATCTTCAATAATCAACAAATTTAAATGCAGTCTCACTACCGAATATTCTATTCTAATTTGAATATATAGCTCAGTTCCATAAAGACTTAAGAGCACACAGAAATTTAATGTTTGTACCCTGATATATTAAGGACTATTTTTCTGTATATAGCGACTCTGTATACGCTGAGGATATTTGAAAGATTGACCCGTACAGACAGACAGACAGACAGACAGACAGACAGACAGACAGACAGACATATAACATACACACAGTTAGACAATTATATATATTATAAAACAATATTTCTTTAGTAGAACTTAAATATTTTAAAGACTACATTCAATGCCAACACGACTACAGAAATAATTTCCATCGGGCCAAATAAAAAGAATTTTAATATCTAATGAGTGAGTTGTTAGTATCGTATGGCAACACTGTTTACTAAAATTGCGTAGTTCATTTACTCTCAAAAGTAAACTCCAGTAAAATCATATCCAATTACATTTTGAATGTTGAAATTTTCTAACCTGGACAAACCTTTATTTACCTTGAAAAAGTTTTATGTAGAGATTGTGTTCTAAAAATATACTCTCGCTGGTAATACACATTCACTGTATCTAATGCGAATTATAAATATTTAAAATATAATATAAACAACGCATTGAACATCATTGGTGAGTGCATAGAAATATATAGACTTTTATGGGATTATTTATTTGAGGCTTTCATAAAAAGCTCCCAAATTCAGTTTTCATTTCTATTCAAATATTGCTTGTAACGGATTCTCTTCATCCTAAGTTGTAATATTTGATTATTAAATAATATATATAAAGATAAAAAAATTATAATAATTGTCTTCCATTATGATGTTATAAAATTATGATACAAAAGAATATGTACGTTTTTGTGTTTTTACTCAATTTGATTCGAACTGAATTTGGGAGCTTTAATCCCGAGACCCTGAATTAATTATTTAATATATTTTTTATTTGAATATTGGGAGACTTATTCGCTTTCTGAAATATTACATTCATCTTGTTGATCCTCCAAATAATAATTTATAAGAGTATTACACGGCAAAAAGTTGATGGTTTTTCAGTTTATGAATCAACATCAGGAATCACAAGTTATCACATAAATAACCACGTTTTTTCTGCTTTTAACTCGATTTAATTCAATAAGCACTTCAATTAGTAATAAATTAAAGAGTAACTTCATTGTCATAATCATGTTAATATTCAGTCTGTCATGAATGTGGTTTGTAGAGTAATTTGATGGTTTAAACAAATAATTTATTTGTGAGGTTCGAAGCATCTTCAAAAACTGATATTATTTTTAAAAATAAAATAAAATTTCTAATAATCCACTCAACCCAAATTTGGTTTTACCTGAACAAATTGTTTTTTTAGTTTTTAAGCATTATATTTTGTAACTGTTTTGTAGATATTGCTTTTATCGTTGTTATTATTTATTAGTCTTCGAATTTGTAAATGGGTTTTTATTTTTTCCCCATTCTTTCTATAATTAAATACTATTACTCATGTCAAATTTAAATAAAACATTCTCATGTTAGTTATAGGTAAAAAGATGTATACACTCTGTACACCTAAGTCTATTTCCAAAGATGTATTGTTCTATCAATCAATGTAAAAAATTATGCATAATAAAGAAATTGTAATATACACGGTGGTTGAAATATCAGGTTAATTTTACGGTTTAATAATGAGGAAGTTATAAATATTTTATAATATTTTCTAATATATAAAATCGATCTGATGTTAATAGACGCTTTCGATTCTCAAAGGACAGTGGGTTAGTGAGGCGGCAAGGGACCTAGAAGATATATTTAAGATAGAAAGGAAAGGTCTACTCCTGCTATGTTCTCTTAGAACCAATCGACTAGAAGGGGATACCCCATTCCCAAATACAGCCTTCGCAAAATTTAAGGATACCTTTACGCTATTTGCATAAACACCTGCTTATATATTATTAATAGCCTTCTTATTTGATTGATCGTCTACTTTGCAAGGTGACGTCTTATCGAATATTTGACTATTTCTTATCGTCGTTATCTCTTTAGATTACTGTCTTATAAATAAAATCTCCAATTTAATTATAAAATATGTATTCCCACTTTATCCCCCCGGGTCCATTTTGAGAGGAAATCGAAAGCGACAGCTTGCGAGTGTTCATAGAAAAAATGTTATATAAATACGACCGTAATTGAATATTTCAGCGATTTTATCTCGGTTCATATGTTTTATTTTTCAAAACAACTTGAACGACTAATAATTAATTGAACTGCATTAAATATATTGCACGGGTAGAATAGAAAGCACTCCAAAAGCATTAAAACTTTAACAGCATCAAAATTATCTAAGGGTTGTCGTATTATATTATTTTTATGGATATACTTAATGTAATGGATATACATATATATATATATATATATATATATATATATATATATATATATATATATATACATATATATATATATATATATATATATTTATTTAAGATTATTTTTATATGGTATATTTTGGTTTATCATTTGTTAAAATTTAATTTATTCATCCCTGTTTGCCTAACGAGAAGAGAAAATGTTTTTTTCTCAACCAAACAGTCTATTTTAATAATATTGGCGAAATATCGTTTTTTTGAAGCGGGAAGTTCGTCAAACTTTCAAGCTATTTTCAATTTTAGAGTATCTAGATCGTTTTGCTCGTCTCACTTTGCTATTTGACTAATCATTGGAAAATTTGTTGAGAATTTCATCCACTCTCTATTTTGTATATTGAATAATTATTAATTTATT
>JAGTTH010004099.1:0-2500 GCA_022606485.1 Agraylea sexmaculata | reverse complement strand
ATTAAAAATAATGTAAAATTCTAATTAATTAATATCGAATTTTGAATTGTCAAGATATTATGTTTCCAACTGTTTCTCATATTGTTATTTAATCAATTATTGGGCAAATTCTGACAAAAATTACGATTCTAATCCTTATATTAAGAAATATTTTAATAGTAATAAATTCTGTAATTACTATATTGTTTATGAGTATTTTAGAGCTGGATTTGAACCCATTATAGGAGATTTAGCCTGTCTTGTTATTATTTATTTGATTAAAAATAACACGGTTTGTATAGAATATTGTACTCTTTACTCTCACATAAAATAATTTCGGCGTTGTTTGAATGAAAGTCAGATTTTGAAAGGCAAAGTTTCGTGACTACACGAAGGCACATTCGTGAATTATTATATTTCTCATTAGGTACAATGTGATTTTTTCATTCGTTCTATGGGCAAATGTAATAAGTTTGAAGAGGTCGTTTGGGAGACATTTTAAAAGTTTCAAATCTGAATCAATAATTCTGAAAGAGAGTCGCCTTGGCCAAAGAGCTGTTCATAGAAGATGTGGAATTATGCAAAACCTTAAAGTAGGTCATCAAGGCTCTGGAATACGACCACGTTATAAAATTAAAGCCTCAAACTATTTCTTATGGCAAGTGATATAGTCTCCTTTGTTTTCACCTGAATTAATAATAAACGTACTGCGGATAAAATCTCTATCTGCTAGTGGAATAATATTTTCCATTGTAAATTCTACAGCTCGTAATACAAAATGCGATACAAAGTATATTTGCGATACTAAATCATAATTTTCAGCAATTTCCAGAGACTAATTGACATTTTCATCGCCGAATTCTAGCATTTCCATCCGTTTTTGTATATTTAATAAAGGGATTTGCGCAATACCGATTCGAAAAGCCATAAAATACATTGAAAATTTGACTACAAACAACTTATATTACGATATAATTATTTTTATCAATTGGAACCTAAAAAATATGTATCGAATACAATGTAAAACAAACACACAATAAAAGATAAGATTTAAAATCCACTATCAATATAATATGTTTATTAACATTGATCCATATCAAATCACGTCAGTGTGAAATGTGTATTTACTTGCATTATTTGAAAATTATTAGATAATAAAAGAATTCCATTAATTTTACATAAAAAAATAAATGTGTGACAAAGTTGTTATGACTCGTTCTTTAAAATTTGATATAAATAATTTTTAAAATATTATTGATGATAGAATAAATGTTAGAAATTAGACTCAGTTGTAAAGAGAATTATAAAAAGTATAAGAAAAAAACCCATTTACAAATATGAGGATTAATAAATAATAACAGAAATAATATGTACATAAATAAAAAAAAATACAAAATATAATGCTTAAAACAATTTTTTTAAATAAAAATAATAATTATCATTGCAACATAATCACTAGAAAAATCAAATCATATCTCTGTGATAAAAAAACAGCGAAAAATACCAAAAAATAATCTAATGTAAAATTATGTTAATGAAGAATTGTATAGAATTATTATGATTGAATAATTTAATTGTAAAAAAACCTTCACAAGTATTTTTTTTCCATTAATGAAATTTCTATTCAAATAGCCAATCGTCGTATCAATTATAAAAATTAAAAAAATATATAATAACTGTGAAAAATAATTTATTTATTTATAAATTCATATAAAACCTTTTATTATAATCACACTACAGTACCATTAGAGCATTACGGGAGATCCCAAGTCGCAGTGATGATAATACAGCACTCGTTAGTTGGAACATAAAAATATGAAAAAAAGAGATATGTTATTTAAAAAAAAGAAAATATTTTTTTAATAAAAAACAAGAGAAGAAAAAAAACATTAAAAAACGCTATTAGGTGAAGAATAAACTTTATGTTAATACAATCTATATAATACCCAATATTTTATATTAATATAATTTATTGATTTATCTGTATGTATGTATGTTTAGGTACAATCTGATTGCCGAAATATATATTTAATAGAAGTATTATTAGTTTTGCCATAAGACAATGGTGGATTTAATAAAGGTGGAGAAGTGTGGTGTTTGTTCGTGTCGTTGCTGTCCGCAGCAGATGTGTTCGTCTATAGGACACATTAAATAAATACATCTTCCATATTGGATACACTACCAACCTTGATAAATAAACTACTTTATTACTCAATATTTAAACAGACTAATGAATATTGTTCATTCACAAGGGTGACTTAATAATATTCCGTCGCTCCCGCAGCGACTGTCGAATATTTTTTTATTAAAGCAGTAATAGTATATTAAGGTGTTTTGAAGGGATTAATTGCGGTTGGTATATATTATATAATATAATATAAAGGAAGGCTTTACTGGAGCCAAACCATTCATCACAATTAGTAAAGTTTGGCCATCGTCCGCATTTTAATTACAATTCTACCCGACTACATTTATTACGTATTAACATTGAATTCTCACATGAAAATCATCACCCTTTATT
>JAGTTH010004094.1:0-35867 GCA_022606485.1 Agraylea sexmaculata | reverse complement strand
GGGGGTGGTTTTCAGATGCGTTTATGACCTGGCCGCCGAACGTTATTTATGATGTTCGTAAAACGGAACGATCAAGTTTTAATAGTGGAGATGTGAGTTTGGCTTGAAATAGACAAAATATATTATCTATATATTTCGCTGAAAGTGCTTATTATATCAAAAAGAAATAAAATCAATCTTATGTATATATAAATTAAGGTTCTAGTATTCCAATATAAAAATTCAGAGTGTTTTTAAACCGAATATATTGAATGTCATGAGCACAAAGTATTCCTATTTGTTAAAAGGTTACTAAAAATAGAAAATAATATAATAAATCGAGGGAATACTACTAAAATTCACTATGTCATATTTCGACGATTTTTAGGATTAGTTATAAATTCCTTTTTATATGTTTTTTATTATTTTATCTACTACCAAAATACACTTAGTGGTATCATCAATATTTCTAGAGGAAAAAAAAATACTAAGTCAAATTTAAATTTTTAGTTTTTGTTATTTAGTTCTGGTAGTTCAAATAGAGGTATTTTTTATAATTGTATTATGTTTGGAAAGATAAAAGAAGTCATTGATTAATACCACATTGGAAATTATTCAAATATATACCATTAATCTATAGTATAGTATAAGACTTTTTTTCTCAAAACTATGAAATATGACTTTGTGCATTTTGGCAGTATCAAACATTTAAATTCAGTTTATTTTTAAATACGAACTTTTTCTTTTGAATGTTAGGAATCTTCCTGATTAAAGAAATTCATTTAAAATAAGGGAATATTTAGGTCTAATAAACTCAAAAGATGATAGAGTATGAAAAGTTTCAGAGGGTTTCTTTGATTTATATAAGGTTAGTTAGTTAGTCATGATATTTTAAAGTATGAATATATCTATTAATATTTAATATACACCACGACATTAGTGAATGATATTTTGAATAGAAATGATTAAAACTGTTGGGTAAAGCAGAGATCTGAATATCTCCTTTGTAAAAACAAACTGCCTTTTGTAAAGAGTCCGTTTGAATTGTGAAGAAGTACCACTTTAGTAGTTGTATTTTTTAACCTCCCGCTTTCCATTTAAGTTTTGAATAAACTCAGGCGTCGTAATGAAAACCTTTGGTGTTGCCATAAACCTGCACTCAAAGCCTTCGTCGCGACGCTCGCACCTGATATGTATGTATTATTAAATAATAACAAACTGTTCACAATCTTTTTTATGTGGTTTCAAACAATCAATATTATTATATTGCTGGGTGGAAAATATAAACACTATTGTTACATAAATAAAGTTTGAATAATAGTGGCTGCTGTTGTTGCAATGGCAGACCTTTGGACAATGGCGTCGCTTTTTGTTAGTCCTAGCGCTAATGAGACGCTCCGTCTACCCAAAGACAATAGACGATATACTCGATTAACGAGCTATTTTATATTACAAATACCATATTTTCAAACTAAGCTCTTTTGTCTCCATTATACGAGATAAATGGGCAGTCAGTCCATTGAATATAATCGAGTTATTCGCAGGTAAAGGGAGTTATAACTAGGTCGTTTGCGGGATACAGAGCATTATTATTTTATTGAATATAAGATTGCGGAGGTGATATTCCTGTGAAGATTATCTTGTGGTAGATAATTTTAAAAATACATTCAATCAGTTTTACTCAAATTGAAATCCCTCTATTTATAATGGAAATAAAAAATATCATTTTAGTTTCATGTGCCAAATACAAAATATCGTGGATTATGCGAGAACTTTTCATATAAAGGAGAAATGTATACGATTCGACAGGTAATTGGCAAATTTCCAAAAAGCATAAATCAAGAACAAATCCACTGAAATCTAGCAAACTGGTAGAGAGTTCATTCAAACAAATAAAATATCTCTGGTTGAATTATTTCAATAAGCAAAGATGCCTCTGTAGAAGAATGTAAACTTGGACATATTCGACCTTCCGCCTATATTGCGTGTAGATATTGGATATTAAAGTACTGTGGAGATTTAAATCATATTATTAATTTTCTATCAAATTGCGGTAAAATATTTGTGTCGAAATTACAAAAGGGCCAAGAATTTGTTCGGCGCTGGACCCGACCACATTGTCTTTGGTAAATTTCAATATCTAATCTCTCCAACAAGCATTGGAATTTCAGATGGAGAGAAAACCCTTATAGAAATATCCAAACAGGTTCCAGTGGCCATTGTATTATTAGGAGAGCCTCCTGAAAGAACATCGAGTCGGAATTTCAGCGAGCGACTCTGGTTTAATCCACTCGAATTTATTTGCAGACGTTTCATTATTATTTATGAAAAAAGAATGGCGTTTTTTACTGAGAAATAATGCATACTTGAGAGCATTTCATTAATCGACATTAGGATTATTGAATTCTATTTCTATAATTAAGATGTAAGAAATACTGAAATACGATATACAGGGTGGATTTGAAATAACTGAGAATATTTCAGGGGGTGGTAAGGTATTGCAAATATAATCGAAAAAAAATTAATAAAATGTTATTACGTGTATATTGTGTCTATTTAATGAAACAGACACAATATACACGTAACCATCCCAACTGCGTACTTCAGAGAAACAGCTGATTCCAAGATGGTTGCCCAAACTCGATTTAAAAATAAACTAATAATATTATTAATATTTTTTTAATTTTTAACTAATAAAAAAATGTTTTTTTTTTAATATTTTATATTTTTATTCAATTATTTTTGCGATACCCTACCACCCCCCTAACATATTTACAGTAATTTTTTAGTCCATCCTGTATACAATAATGATAGTATGAAGGTAATAATGTTTACTGACATATTTTTGAGAAAATTTAATTTGAAAGCTTGTGAAAGTTATTAAGATTTTCGATATTCATTCATTAATTATTGTTTATTTTCAGATACTTTTAGACAGCCAATATTTTTCCAAACTAAATTGTTTATCTTCGTTTTATCATTTTATTATTATTCCTCTTATATATTATAAGTTTAATGTCTTTAATTTTCTTTTTTTTCATCTGTTACTTACTACTGTTACATCTGTTACTATTTTTATACTATGGTCTTGACCAGCCACATACGATAAAATAAAAACACGAATTGTGTATTGTTTCTAAAATTACAAGCAATCGAGTAATTTTTAATTAAATAAATAATCCGAAAAGTTCATAGATAAGCCTAAACCTTCATAGATAAGCCGAAAAGTTCATAGTTCAAGATTAAACCTCCCGAAACAGCCTTTTCAGTGAAAAATTGGACAATGTGATAAATATTTAATTATATAATATCTGTAATAGCTCCTAGATATTAAACTCAGGATTAATTTAAAGACGCAATAAAATAGTCGTGCACATTGGGTCGACAACACCTGGCCAGCCGTTAATTTATAGCCGAGGGTGTGAGTGGGTTGAAAAGCCCTAACGGATACTTATTATGAAACGGATTCTTTGTCCGCGAGACGCCTCTTTAATGGGTTAAACTTTAACCCTTTCAGTGTGAAAATGGCCCCAGATATATTGTATGGAACCGTCCCTTCACTAAGAAGAATGCCAACTCGAAAGAAAAGCAAACACTTTATATAAAATTCCTTTATAATTATAATAACGATGAAATACCCCGTTTGATTTTCACACGACTAGACGATGATGAATAATGTGGATGGTAAAACATATTACTCAAATTAATTTATATATGTATGTGTATGTAAGAAGAATCGGTTCGAGGGTGGCATTGTAAGTATTTTAAAGGGTGGTGAGAATAATAGGTTGTAAATTTTACAACCACCACTGGCAACTGTGAGTAATGTACGTTTTGAGAGGGATAAGAACAAATCAGGGATCAACGTAAGCCAAATTAGGGTTGTATCATCATAAACAAAAAAATATTTTTATATGCAATGAATTTATCCATCAAGTTTTGTCCAGTATTTTGCAATAAAATTGAAATGTCCCTCAAATACACTGTTTCAGTCAATATTATTTGAGTGATTAATGTATTTTTTTAAATATAAAAGTCAGTAGTTTAAAGAAAGCCTGGTCATGAAGGTGAAAAAAAACAGGTTTTCAATTGCTCACAATTATAGAAAACTGTGCGGCTTACATTTTTATTATATTACTTTATTAAGTGGTAGAATGTATGTATTATTTAAATTTTCATAATAAAATTTCATAAAACAAAAATAATAAAACAATATTACTACATTTGAAATTTGCATTCAACTTTATAATTTGTTCCGTGAATATAATATTGGATTATTATGATAACTGTAAATGTATTTAAAATATTAAAGCAATATTATAAAGGAAATATTTAAATATGTCAAAGTCACTTAGACTAGGTTTGATTATAAGAAACATTTTTGGCTGTTGACTTGACCGTAGTCGTAAAATCAAATTGATGTATCGGGAAATATACGGTACTATTTTTATAAGTATACAGCTTACCAAATTAGCTACTACTAAAAAGTAGTGTCAAAATTTATTTTATATTTCAAATTTGATATTAATTGAAATATTGAATATTATTTTCACAACCCGTCTTTGGATTGACATATAGCAGTAATCAGTCTCAGTTGTCAGGTGTAAACGATGACTTATCAGGAGACCGAAGAGTTGTGAAGTCTTAAAAGGCGTGGCTGAAGTGGAAAAGTTCTCACCGAAGCCACAGACTTAACACCTGAAAACCTATACTAGCACTCTAATAAAGAAAAGTTAAATAAATCATCAAATGCATATCAACAGAGTGTAATAAATCAGGAATGAGAGGATATTTGGCGACAATTATTAATGTTGTGGATCACACACGCTCTTATAAATCAAGCCTACCATCATGACAGAAAGTATTACACTGTTCTCTAACGATGAATTATATAATAGAAGCACGTATAAAACTATATAATAAATGATAAATGGGGCATCTAGATAAGAATTGTGTAGCTTTGTATAATCGATAGTGAGCGCGCATTAAACGTATCTAAAACATAGTTTATACTTATGATTTCAAAACACGTCCACAACTCTTTGATCGTAGAATTGTTAATACAAAATAATCATTATATTCAGTGTCACATAAACACGACAACAGTTCTAAGGTGACCGTGATTTAATTTATAAAAAAAAACACCATGACGCACTCCTGACTTTTTTAGGTTGGGCCTGCTTTATCCATTATTTCATGAAATTTATTTATTTTATAGGATATTCACAATTGCTGTAGTTTAGGAACATTTTATGAAAGCGTATAAATTTCAGACGGCTGTATAGCGTGATTCTGCTATAACAATGTAAATAATCACAAAAAATTGACTAGACAAAATTGCATAAAGACACGCCATGTAAAAACAATGCTACCTGATTATGTCTGAGAATATATAGTTTATATTTTTAAGTATTTAGTCCGTATTCAAAGCAGTAAAAAGGATCAAAAATAAAAATGATGATATATATAAGCATAGAAATTAATGAAGATTTTATATTATTATTAACAGACTGGACAAAACTCGAATCGGTTATTAGTACATCACGATCATGTCAGTATTAGTCATCCACTTATATTAATTATTAATTTTATGTCATACATAATAACAGTTTATAAATATGACTAATACATTATCGATTAGATTGATTAGAATATGGTGATGTATTAATTTGTCCTTGTCAAACAAGTCCAAGGCGTCAATAGATGTGCACAATATGATGATTCACTTTAACTGCAATGTCTACATATAAGGAAATTATTATTAAGATGCGGTCTTGAAAATAAAAAGATTATTAAGAACTAATCAGTGATGATTATAGAGTAAGTGTCAAAATTAAGATATGGTTTAAAAAATGCAATTAAACTACCAATATCAAAATTGCGGTATATCGTGGGCTATGTATCATTTTTTTCCATGTACAAATATGACTTGTTCAAAATTTAATTAATGAAGATTACTCCATATCAAAATGTATACTATGAATATAACAATATAAATGTATATACCAGCGTAATAATGGGTTCAAATCATACTCAAGTCCAATTTTTACAATTGATTTAATCGGTTATAACGACTGGGAGATCAGGAATAATATTAATAAAATCCTGATCCGTCGTCTTGATCCAGGTTTACTCTGTTTTATTGTATTGTAAGGTAAATACTGATTATTAAGTTGGTGACCTGTGTAACTAGTAATAGTTAATATTATAAATAGACAATAAACACGTTGATGTGTCTCAAAAAAGTAATTATACCATTAAACACAACTTATATAAAAATTGACATAACATGGTTAATTTACTGTGAGTGATTGAATTTATTTGACGAGTGGGATTTGTAAAATCAATAGCTTGTTTGTATACAAAATTTTAATTGGTGGGATGCACGCGCTTGAATTGAAAAAGCCGATTTTTTATTTCAAAATTCCGTCAGTATTTTGAAAAGGTAGTATAATAATAAAGAGAGTCCAAAAACGGTGTGGAACATGTAAATCCGAAATAATTTGCATAGACTCATCGACGAAGCAAATTGACAGAGCGTACTCGTCGCTGTTAACACAATTCATTACACTCCACTTTGGCACCTAAAATGTCAAGTTTTAACTAAAAATCTAATTTCAGAGAGAAAAAAAATCAAAACATACTTATATATATTGAAAGTAGGCTTAACTAAAACAGGTCGTCCATAAAGCCAAACAAAGAAGTGATTAACTCTTATCGTCTCTCTAAGTCTAAACCCGCAAATAAAACGCCTCCTTTCCTAGTCCGTCTAACTTGCTAACTATTAACCGGTGTAACAATGGCTTGTCGAAAGTGTGTTTGTTTATTTACCTGCTTTATGAACAGATTAAGCACAATTGTAAAATTCAATAAGAATTACCTGGTAGAGTTGATAATTTTAATCAGTAAAAAAATACCACAAGAGTCTTTTTATGAAATAAAACAGTTATATTGATTCTTTATGGCAATAAATCATACTTGGATTTCTTTACCTTTCCCTTTATTTGGATCGAAATACAATATCTATACACAGAAATTCATATACCCGATATATTTGTAACCATTTTTTATTATATGAATTTCAGATATTCAGATAGAACAACGATAAAATTAAATGTGGAATCTACAATGAAATACTATCAAGCCGTACTTTTTTTCTTTCATAATTAATATTTACGTCAACTTATGGAACTATTGAATGTATATAAAAAACTACACCGCGTTATTATATAATAGTAAATTAATTAAAAATCTTTAGGAGAAGCAATTGACAAATAAATATTTGTAAAAATATTCAAGATAAATTCAATTCAAATAAAAATATATATTTTTAAAACAGTTACACGAGTGTTTGATGCACGCAAAGAGGTAATTTGGAGGAAATTACCCGCAAATATTTATTTACCCATGTCGCTAATGACAGTATTGAATAAACATTAGATTTTTTAAGTAAATAAATCATAAAAAATTTAGTTTCTTCAATCATCTTTATAAGTTTAATGTTAATTTTTTGCTTGGTTGTTAAATCATTAATGATTACTTAGCAACTATTTTAGAGAAATATGCCGGAATATGAACACGAGTCGATCGTCAACAAGTAAACCTTTAATAGAAACTCTTGAAAAGGGTGAATGTTTATTTTTAGCCTCACTTTTCCATAAAATGGAAAGCTAAATATAACATATACTTTCCATGAACATACATACAATATCTTAGAATTTAGTGCGCCAATTTAATAATTAGAAAAAAAAATCATTAATCAGAGGAAGAAAGAAGAATGGTCTTTGTTAAAAACAAGTAATTTGAATGAATGAATTTATACCTCGATGAAAATGTCTTTGAATACAATCTCGCCGCAGTTTCAGACCGCAAAGTTTCTTTCAATGAGTTTCCGCATTATCAGTGTTTAAAACTTGCTACTACTAAAAATTATAATCCGAAATTCAAGTATTTAAATGAAGCCTTGTTGTGAAAACAATACTATTGGTGCCTACTGCTTTTGGGATATTGAATCATCCTCTGAAAAACGAGGGTTAAAGGATGATATCAATATCCTCTGAAAAACGAGGGTTATTTAAGTATGATTGACGTGTTATATCAAGATACACTTCCACACCTTTTAGTAGATACTATATTTAGTGTCATTACAAAAAAACCTTCTCAGAGAGAAAATACGTCATTACGTGTTAACATTTTTCAATTTACAGCATAATGGTTGATAACGGTATATTGATTATATAAAATAGCGAAGCAGATTCCATCTCGATGGTAGAAAATCTCTTTTAACATTAAATATATCAAAAATATCTGTCGAGTATTTTCATGACACGTTATTAGATTTAATCAAGTGAAATGGTAAGTCTTGAATATAATACGACAGAAAACGCTAGTAATAATTAATAAACTTTAAAGAACTCATTTTTTTATATATTTTTTTTCAAGCCCCTCGTTAGCTCAATGGATAGAATAACTGAACACAATCCAGGAGATGCGTATTCGAGATTTGAACCAGGTGCTTTGTGTAAGGAGGTAATTTATTTTTCAGGATTATATCAATTTAATATATATCAAGTATCATGATTCTTATATAAAAATTAGTAAAAAGACCACGTCTGTAGGTTTAATCTCAAACTTATTAATTAATTATTATAACACTACAATGATTTTAAATTTGGATCTATATAAATAAATGCTCTAGTGCTACTGCAATATGATATAATAATACAATATGTATTTATAAAAAATAAAATATTTAATAAAGAAATAGTTTATTACTTAATATTGTGTATAGTGTTGACTTTTGAAAAAAAATCGTTATAATTTCCACAGTATTGTGTGGAATTTTTGTTACTTTAGATTAGAGGCATATATTTCCAGCCCACTGATAAATTTGACTATAAAAGTGCATTAATTTCTATAAATTAGTAATAGTGTAGTCGTGGCCAGTTGTTCCAGGTTATTAAATTAGGGAATTATAGTTTGACAGGTGTTACTCACAGTTGCCACGCCTAAACCTAATTAATAAGCGGTAAATTATAATGCCCCGTGGGTCTGCATCGGACATATTTCATCCTAGGGTTGTTGTAAACTACCCCAACGACTTCCAAAATCAAGATAAAAAAAGCGTATCTTAAAAAGGCACCTGGTTTTACATTATACAGAATTTGAATGAAAACAAGAAGATATCTTAATTTTTTTTTGATCCATTTATCCATAGATATAAACATAAGATATCGCATTGCGTATAAATAATTCGTGTCAATTTCGTGAAGCCCGTGTATTATTGCACTCTTCTCTCCTATTCGATAAAGGCATAAGTGTGTCTCCCTCACTCAACATATTTCACTCAACATATAGTGACCACTGAGAGTGGTTGTAACAATATTTTGGCGGTTAAAACGCAATAATATGTAAAACATGTGAAAGAAGTAGTCTTTAGTAGTAGTGTATGTTTGAGTCCATATGACATGGAGTAACAATGCATTTACCCATTTTACTGTGAAATATAACTGAAGATATGAAGAGACATGTTTACAGTATAATGTTTGAGAGGTAACTCATGTTTTTGGCCACTTGATCCACTTGAACTAACCACTCATTTAGGCACTCATGCGGTATCTTATGCTATATATATATATATATATATATATATATATATATATATATATATATATATATATAAACACAATGCATATATATATATATATATAAATCACACATATATATATATATATATATATATAGAAGGCAGGTAGACCTAGGCTAAGGTGGGGCGGACGAATTTTATAAGGTAGTTAGGAGTTTTGGAATTAATAACTGGAGGAGCATTAAGTGGAAGATGCTGGTGCGGGAAGCCTTGGTTCATCACTGTTAAAACGCAATAATATGTAAAACATGTGAAAGAAGTAGTCTTTAGTAGTAGTGTATGTTTGAGTCCATATGACATGGAGTAACAATGCATTTACCCATTTTACTGTGAAATATAACTGAAGATATGAAGAGACATGTTTACAGTATAATGTTTGAGAGGTAACTCATGTTTTTGGCCACTTGATCCACTTGAACTAACCACTCATTTAGGCACTCATGCAATATCTTATGTTTATATCTATATATATATATATATATATATATATATATATATATATATATATATATATATATATATAAAATATATAAACACACACATATATATATAAACACACATATATATATATATATATATATATATAGAGAAGGCAGGGTAGACCTAGGCTAAAATGGGTGGACGATTCTATAAGGTAGTTAGGAGTTTAGGAATTAATAACTGAGGAGCGCGGCCTCCAATTGAAATAAGTGGAAGATGCTGGTGCGGGAAGCCTTGGTTCATCACTGAACTGGATGATGATGATGATGATATATATATATATATATATATATATATATATATATATATATATATATATATATAAACACACACATATATATATATATATATAGTATATGCATATATATATATATATATATATATATATATATGCATTTATAGGTGAAATCCTAGTCTCCGGTCTAGACACACAGGTCATCTGTATTAATAATTACAATGGTGGCTTATTATTATTATAAAGCAGCATTGTAGTGACAACCACAGAACAAAGAATGGAAACAGAGTGTAGTTTAGTTGAAAAATCAACATCCGTGATGTTGAAATAACGGTAGAATTGTCACCACAACCGTTCAACATGATGATTGTGGTCGGAGCAAACTGATTAACCACACCATTAAGATACCAGACTCATTTACCATGGTATGGGGGTTCAAAGGTCATATTAGCTTCAAATGCAATTAAATGAAACCAACCTATAAGGGGGCAATATTATTAACCCTGTTTATTAGATTGCTTCACCCCTTAAGGCTTTCACTGCCAACTATTGCTGTATTATTTACTCATATTTATAGGTATTTATACGAATACATTTTAATGTCGCTATATTAATAACAAAATATTTTCAACCAAAAAATATACATTGGGATATGAAAATATCAAAAATATATATGGGGATATGAAAACATCATATTCATTTTGATCTAAAAATAGAAGAAAAAAAACAAGATCGCACTAATTTCTACCTAACAATAATTTATTTTACAATGAAAAAATCCACTCCTTATTTTCATCATGAAATTCATTAAAATGAAAAATGTGAAGTCATTTTTGTAACATTAACATTGTATTTCAAATGATATTATTATAATACTTGAAAAGTGGTACAAAATGTTACTGTTAAATTGATTTGTCACGATTTTAAATATTTAAAGGTCAACACGATTCTAGGTATATCTGTAATATTTTTCACTTCAAATTCACCCAAAATAATTTCCATAAAACATGTATATTTCATTCTGACAGATACGTACATTATTAAATGATCGACTTAAAATCTTTGTTTATAATATATATTACACTTTTTTATTAAATTTGAATTTTATATAGTTTGATAATTCAAAACATCTTATGAATTAGACTACATTGGGTGTACAGAGTATACAGGGTGGACTTGAAATAACTGAGAATATTTTATGGGGATGGTAGGGTATCGTAAGAATAATCGTTTTTATTTTTTAATAATTAATATTAAAAAATAATTAATAATATTAATTACATATAACAGACACAATATACACGTAACAGTCACTACTGAGTACTTCAGAGAAACTGCTGATTCCAAAAAGCACAATTAATATTATTAATTATTTTTTTATTTTTAATTAATAACAAATGTTTTTTTTTAATTTTCAATTATGCTGACGATAACCCTATCACCTCTAAAATATTCTCAGTTATTTCAAGTCCACCCTGTATAAATCTTTTTACCTAAAACTAACATTTTAGTAATATTCTTATTTGATATAAGAGGTAATATTAAAAAAATATAAATTATAAGGGTTGAAATTGAAATGGAAATAAAATAATTATGAAAAATATATAAAGAGAGATATAATTTAGTAAAATTAACGTAATATGAAAATAGTGACCAACTTTTAGCGCTTGTAGATTACTTCACATACATTCTGACACATTCAATTATACTTCGTGAACCCAATTATGAAAATTTTATATTAAATAATGAGTGTGTGCATGAAAAAGTTTAAAATTCCGAGGGATCTTAGTATATATTTTATCCCCCATAAGATAAATCACTAAATCAAACATATGGTTGTAATAAATTGTGTCTTTAACTATTTATTAAATTGATAATCTGACGTCAGGTCTGTGTCATGGTTTATTCACGACAACCATGACAATTTTGACGGGCGTGACAATGGCTTGACTACAAAATAACCGTTAAACGAGTACGGACGATGACCTCATAATGATGAAGGCTTCATATTTTTCTTTGAAGATAGTCCGGCTATCATTATTTAAGGACACCATTCATTGGGTGACCATAATTTAGGTGCAACATCCATATTCGATCATATGAGCGCCCACCGCTGTTTTGCATTTATAACGAGAATCCCCATAACAATCATACTGTTTATTAAATATCTGGACTTCGTAGAACAATGGCCACTATGACTCATTACATTAAAACAATAATATATATTATTCCATACGTGACCAACATAAAATAAGATCAAGTATAGGTAAAACATCAAATATATATCTTAATATATAACCATTAATTAAAAATATTTTAAAATAAACAATGATCTAATTATTATTTCGGGACACGCTATTGTGTCACTTATCATTTCACAGCCACGCCTATTTTGCATATAATTTATTAATTTTGCATATTTAGCTAATAGCTTGTAATAAATTATAATAATATATCGGCTAAGCGGGTTAATAATAAGCTGTTTTTTACCTTTATAATATAGGTTTTTTATTTCATAATTGTATTATTGTATTTGATTTCTAATTTAGTCCTGATAATCCCACACATTTAGAATCGCCGACTGTCGGATTAAAGAAAAATCTCCGTATTTTTGAATAAATAAATAAAAAGAAAAATACTAAAATTAAAAGAGGAAAAAAATCCTTTGATTGAGAATACACTGTATATGATATTTATACAATAATCTACAAAAAAAGCATATTTTACATTCATCAAAAATCGACTCTATATTTATTATAGTTAGTATATTTGATATTCGGACTTGTCTGTCAACACAATTATTAATTATTAAAAACCTATGTATTGGAGATTTTTTGCACTAACTCAGGTAAAATATCCACTCTCTGTGAACCACGGGGAAAAAAGAAAACAAATTTACAGACAAGCATTACATTCAGTAAAGCATCGAACTTTTTAAAGTACAAATGAAGGAATGAAGTGTTTTCCAAACAAACAGTTACCCAACATTCGTTATGAGAACTGTAGACAAATAAGCAATATTTCATGAAAAAATATCGAAACGAAAACAAAACTCACCTGTAAACGAATAGGCTTTTGTGAGGGTACTGAATAAAGCTTCCCCGGGGACTTATTTTTTCATCCCTCTGGAGAGGATCAAGGGGCCAATTTAACTTTTACTAAACATCACACGACATCGTTAGATCAAACAGAGAAATAGCAACAGCTTATCACCCTAACAAGATACTTTTTAGGGTACAGTGCCCAAACAAACATCCGTCGTATAGTTGAAGCAGGTACAAATCATTGTCTACTATGATAATTATTAATGAAATATTACATATTATGTAGAAACAGCTGACGCATCTTTCACTAGATTCGGATTACCACTCATTAAATATGATTTGTGGGTTAATGATTCAAATGTACCACAAATGCACACCGTCATTATACTCTCAATCAATTCTACTATGTGCAGTGGAATCGTTCCATTATATTATCATTCGATGAACTTTTAATAAAATTTTCGAGGGATATTAGTATGAAATTAAATTCATTTAAACTCTAGTATAGCTAGTGGCCAATTTTGTTCATTGGAGATATTATTTGATTTTGATATTATTTAATACTAGGGTAATTTTAATAGAAAATTTCAATTTGTTAATTTTTTGATGTTCTGCTTGGTTTTTTAATAGGACGGCAATAAGTTGTTTATTTTTTTCAATCAATGTTTGAATTTTCAAATTAAATTATTAATAAAAAAATACGGTTTTCATCACATTATTTAAAAAGCGATTTACCGATAAATACTGTTTTTTTGAATTGTCATTTATTATGCATTATTAAATATCACTAATATTATTTTGAAATTAATTTAATATTATCATCATTAAAAAATCGTTTTTAAATATTTTGGCTATGTATTAATTGTAGTAAAATAATTGTATAAAATATTATTCTTCCATCTGGTAACACTGATCGTTAAGGGATCTTTACAGACAGACATATAACATACACACACATTCAGCAGTGATATTATTTATTATTTTATAAATAACATACAATATTTTGCCACTAATTTTAGTATGAATTCTACGACTAACAGATCTTACGGGTAACTCAATAGAAAATTTATCATTCTCTTCTTTTTTATTTTACTATTTTTGTTCACTCGTAAGATTTTTTAAAGTATTCAATTGGTCTTATTTTAATATCAAATAGTCACTACTGTAGAGGTATTAAAACCTTAAATATTGTAGTTAATATCAATTGTGTCCGTTAGAGAAATAAAATATGAAAAAATGAATAAGACATAAACGTAAAATTTTATACATTATAATAAGTATAGGGATTATTCTTTTACCGAAGATGTCTAGGAAACACTAATACGTAGTTTGAAATATTCTTTTTTTAAGGTTAAGATATAAAAAAAACTATTGTAAAGGACAATCACCATTATAAATAAATAATATAGCCTTACGTGTATTATCAAATTGAGAGTTTTTTTCAGAGAACGACATGATAATTTAACCATACAAATTTGAAAACGTATGCAGTATTTGGTTAACCAGATAAAGAGTGCATACTTGATGCAAGAATAATGTCGTTCTCTGGTATTCTATAAGATAAATACGTGTGTCCTATTTGAATAGTAATGTGGAATATTTCATAAAGCAAGGATGGCTTTGACACAGGTAACATATAAAATTCTCTGTGCTCCCTTCAACGAGCAATCTAATGAAAACTGAGTGACTCACACTGACTACATCTTCCCAAAACACACCATACTCTTCTTATTAAAACTGACTACACATTTAATACTACCTCGAATATTTACTCGAGAAAACCCCTCCTTTAAAGCCGTTACATATGAACGACGTATAAACAACGTGGAAAATAAGTCCTTCGAAGTAGACAACAACATTAAAAATGATGCTTGAAGACATGGTACATGAAATTAATAATGTAGTTAGAGGATGATCATACAAAAATATTTTTATTTTAAAATTCAAAAGACTGTCTAATGCTCTGTAAAGTTCCATGATTTCACGGATGTTGTTTGATAACATTTTTCCTTAAAAATTTATTTGGTGGAAATGCATAGCTGTGATTGGTGATATCGTTTATGCAGTGTGACCAATCATGGCATTGGGTCAAGCATGACTTTTACTCTAAAACATAAAATAAAACTAACAGGAGGCTATTTATCAATATTACGATTGTTAAAAATAGAACTCGCTCATATTTTAATAAAACTACTAAAGACGCAAATAAATACTCAATTATTAAAAAATTCCATACTTATTTACTTATAAATTAAAAACTATTTTCGCATACATTCCACTCAACATATCACCATTCAAACGAGTCTTAATTTAATAGATATTGAAGCAGATGGTTGCGGTTGCAATTCTCTAAATCCTTCGTATACATAATCCAGAACCACCGGCACTGATTAATATACATGTTAATTTAATCAACGGGCTAATATTGTGAAAAACCATGCCTGCGTGAATTTGCATCACAATTTGATAAATTATAGCTAAAGAAGGGATTCGAAGCAAATTAGAAAAGGGTCATTTGTGTACACAGTGAGTTAATGTCGGAACGCGCCCTTCACTGAATCAAATTAATTCGCAAACAAATTAAAATGGAAATTGTTAAATTTATCGAAAAATTTGCGTATGGGTATGTGTGCCAAGGGGTTTTCTGTTCTAAAATATACGTTTTATTGAGTAGAAGATTTTACTATCACACCAAAGAAATGTAACAATTTTAATCGTGAAGATTTTGAATTCCTCTCATAATTAAAAAACATAATATCCAAACGGGTTCAACGTGCAAATGGGAACGAAACGCCTATTGGTTTTTTTTCTCCCACTTGAGTGTTAGGTTTTATTTGGTTGTTTCTTCATTTCCCGTCGGCGAGAAGAAATTATATTAACTCGATCCAAGCAAGTCTAGCGACAAAATGGAATTATACAGATTCCAGGCTATTTGCTGCTAAACACGAGTGCGACAAAATGAAATGGCGACAAATTTGACAAGTGACATAAAATGGCGACGACATTCAGACTTGGTACAATATCGCACTATATTCCCTATGACAGCCTTCCGATATATGAAAAGCATAATAGCTATAAAGTAATGGATTCCCAAGCATACGTCACCGTAAATACGATAGTAGTTACTTAGCTACACTTATGATCAGTTTATTGTTAGTTAATGCCTCGTCGTTGAGGCACCAATTAACAAAAAACCGATCAAAATTACAACAAAACGGTTGAAAAAAACCGATCAAAATTAAGGCGGTTGTGTGTTGATAAATACCTCAGACTGTATGTAGAAAAGCAACTCATGCAGCAAGCATAACAAGATATAAACTTTAATACCGCATAGGTGGCTAAATTCGGAGTTAGTTCAAGTGGATCAAGTGGCCAAAAACATCAGTTAACTGACAAAAATTATACTGTAAACATCTCCCTTCATATTTTCACTTATATTTCACAGTAAAATGGGTAAATGCATTGTTACTACATGTCATATGGACTCAAATACATCTAGGCTCACTTTTTACCAAACACTACTTCTTTAAGATGTTAAGAATATTATGGCGTTTTAACCGCCAAAATATTGTCATAGCCACTCTCAGGGGTCACTAGAAATGTGTTGAGTGAGGGAGACGTACTTATGCCTTTATCGAATAGGAGAGAAGAGTGTAACAATACACGGGCTTCACGAAATTAACACGAATTATTTATATGCATTGCGATATCTAATGTTTATATCTATGTGTAAACCCAAGTGTAAGGGCGGTGTGTTAAAATGTTAGTCTAAAAAATTGTATATTCGAACTTCGCCAAAATATAAAAAATGCGGTGGCTTTAAAACAGACGTGGGTAAAAAATGTTCATCCATAGACAAATTAGTATTTTATATGCAGGTCCCGCGCCAAGTTGGTCATCCAGAGATAGTTTGTACAAAATTGAAAGGTTTTTACGTGTATGACAAACTAGTATACCCCAAAGGGTTATAGTTTAACCCAAACATTTTTTTATTGATTTTGGCAAATATTATAAAAGCTTCGTACTTCGGTGACTAGAGAATATACGAGTTAAAAGTCTTCACAGTAAATTGACACACATCAGGAAATAAATACCTAGTCTCAAATATAAATTCTCACTTTTAAAAACGAATTAACAGAATACTACTAAAAAGACAATGGACAAGAAGAAATTTGTGGACCATGAAGGAGTCATTGAGGATTTGTCACGCGGGTATTCTTTATTTGCCAATGAATTCCACTGAAAAATATTCCCGGAAAACACGTTTAGATTCAGTCTATAAAAAAACCAAACTGTAGAATGCCTCCGTATAGTTAAATAAAATAAAGTATTCCTCGGAGAGCTTAGCCATTGTGACGGTTTTAGATGCAATTTTCATTTTATAATCCAAGATGACAGTCATTGCTATTTATTATATCTGAAAAAAGACTTGTCACAATCGGTCATGAATTAAACTTGACAAGTACATCACAACAAATACGAATACAGTCATGGTGATAAATATAAGCGAGTTTGCATTTGCCACTTTTGAAAGTGGTGTCATAAAATCAAGATAGATGTGATTTTGGCATTTCATAAAATCTTTTGTACGTGATATTTGTATTATGTATAAAATGGTTCTGCATTTTATCACAGAGGGGACTTTAAATATACATATATGTATAAAAATTAAACTTAACTGTAATATGGATAATAAATATTATTATAATAGCCATAGTATAAAAAATCGTGATTCTTTTTGAGTGCAAATGAAGCCTATAATTTTTTCCACAATAGAATTTCGAATTCAACGATTCTTCACCATTGATTGAAGACATAACTGTACTTAATATCAACCGGTAGAAATCTAGGTGAAAGATATTAACAAGATATAATTTATAAGCCCTCTTTTATATTTCATAACCAACATTATAGTTGAGAAAAAAATGTTATCGAATGTGCTAATTCTGGGTATGTTGTCAGATAAGATAAGAATGTGAGAGTGTTGCAACGATCAGTATGCGACAGGTTCATAAAACCCATCTTTAACTATATTTAAATATTTATACAATTTTTAAAACAGCTCTAAATGTGAATGCATTCAAGTATATGAAACAAGGAGGAAAATGCGATAAAATATGAACTTGATCGAATGATAACAAGATACTATATATAATTAAATTTCTATAAATATTTGAACAAGGATGATTGTAGAAGTATTATTTACAGGTATTTTATTTAATAATTTATGTTGGCATATGGATATATGCATAAATATTATTCGAATACAGGATGAACTTAGTCAGTTAAAATGTTTATAATTAGATAGGGTATTTTAATAATATTTAATTAAATTTTTATCAAAATTCGTAAATAAACAATTAATTGGTCATGTATCTAATAATACAATTAATAAACTGTTTTATTTTATTCCAAACTACAATAATACACATATTATTGAGACGGTCACACCTAGTTCAGGTACACTCATCGCTGATTACAAGCAATCTTATCTTCACAATATTGCGTCGATGGTTACATTTACCCAACAACTATAATTTTATTATTTCACAATCTTGATTAGCTAAAAAATATGTATGTTTTTATATACGTTCGCTTTTCTAAGGCAAACAAAAGTCGCATCTGTGTTTGAACACGACATTTCGTAGAGATATGTTTAACACAAATTCGGATACAAAGTCATACATAAGTGTTTGCACAAGCTTGTACTGTTTGTATAAAATATTCATTAAAGTACGAACGTTATATTTCGACTAATTATATTAATGGACTATTTATTATGTAAATCAATTGTTATGATAAATGTATTTTTTTAATTTAAATACTATCACGTTCTTGTGTAAGTATACGAATTATTTGGAATCGGTAAACAAGATGTCTGGTACGATTTCGAATATCAGATTAATAGAATGTATTATTAGTCCTGAAATTCAGTCTTTGAAAGCTTCCATCGAGGAATAAATTGACTTGTCACGCCACGCGCTCGCCTAAATAATTTAATTTAATTCAATTCGAAATCTACATCCAAAACTACATAATACTGTGTAATCTCAACTCAAGTATGGTATTACTTAAACCTCACCTTAAATTCTTCGAATAAAACTAGGAGGGTACATACCTGAAACAAAAAAATAATAATTAGTATATTGCACATATACTTACATATATAAAAAAAATACACTATATAAAAATTACTCTATTACTAAGCATGAGTCACTCTTTAATTTATTGATACTGTGAATTATTTTAAGCAAGAGGTTAATTTAAAAATTAAAAATCAAACAAACAAAAGAAGAAATGATCAAGTGGCATTGTGAAATACAAAAAATTATATTTAATTATTAATGTCAAAAGCATCCAATTTTTTTTGATAAAATTAATATTTCTAATATAAATAAAATTTAAATTATTTATGTTTAGAACCAACAGCTCCCAAATTCATTTGTATATTCAAATATTGGATATTGCAAATTCACTTAAAAGTAAGTTTTAATATTTGATTATCAAAATATTACAAATTCATCTAATTGTCATGTGATACAATATTTCAAAAGGATTTCTGCTTTTACTCAATTTGATTTGAACGGGATTTGAGAGCTTTCTCATATATCGCTATTACAAAAAAATGAATTAATTTATGTATATGTAGAAATTCAATTTAACTTCGCGAATGAAATGCTGGGATTGCTTCCGAAGGCAAAACATTTCACTTGCATATTTATAATTTACACGAGAGGTAAAAGATGTTGTGTGAAAAATGGCTACAAAACGAAACAGCGAACTATTCAGCTAACGTCTTCATAGTTGACAGTATTCGTACTTTAATAACGTGTCGTTTAATGGAATTTGCGTGTAAGACATTCACTTCGCGGAGACTTCATCATATTTTACTACTATACGTTCCATCTCACGTATTTTCATAAAGTTGGTAACAAATGAAGCGACCCGTGAGTTCTCGACTACGGCGTAGACAATGGCGTAGCGACTCGTAGCATGAATTATTCTCGTCATATTCAATGGCGTAGTGACACGACATACATAACTACATCAAATTCAGCCCTATTCAATTCGACATCTCTCATACTCAGCGTGAAATATATCACTATTTAAAACGACTTATTTCTCATTAAAATCGTATGATCTTTGCTTAAAAATAATGTAAGAGCATAGATATTTTTTTCTAAAATGAGTGAGTGAATTATTTATTTCTATATAAACGCTCTTAAGACCTTTTTTTAAAGGGAATACATGAATAAAATTAATATGAATATAACAGGAATAAAACAAAAATGAAAAGAACATAGAAATATAAAAATAAATAATAGTATTAAAAAAATGTATGTATAAAATATAAATAAAATAAAATGAAGTAAGGTGTACTACTACTATATAAGGTCACTCCTAAACAAGCATTGTAGGTGGCAGAATTGGTGGAAAAGAGTTCACCCAAGTGCGCAGGTTCGTTGCCAATGATGATGTATTTTTAATAAATCATAATTAAATACTCACGCCCTATTTCTGAATGCAATGTGAAAGACCCATTAATGGCAGAAATCACTGACGTATAAAGTAAAAGAAAACCGCTGCGTGTGCTTCATAATAAATATTTACATTGGCAAAGAGCAAAATCTTGTTCTAGACGTGCAAAAGCACTAATTGTATTTCAAATATATGTACCTATTTACCGTGAGAAAAAGACGTTTTTGCATTTTCTGGATCTGAGCCAAAATTTTCAGCAATATTTTAATTATCGAAGCTTTGTAAAATTAATCCAAAGCCGCCTTTTATTACTATCGTCAATTTCGTCCCATTGTGTGATTTATTTTTCCATGAAAGCGATGCTTAATTTTTGAGTGTTAATGGTCAGACTGCGAAACTTCCCCCAATTAAAAATAACCGCCCGGTCGCCTTCAAAGCCAAGTTGAACCCCCGAACCAAAAGCATGGAATCATACCATTAACCGCCCTTTGATACTCTTCTTTGACTGCTTGCTGAAGTTGGTTTTTTGATGATTCCTAGGAAATCAAAGAGAGACTGAATTTTGAAATTGAACCTCTGCCATATCGAAAAAAAAGTACAAAAAAATCCATCGAATAATCTGCGAATAAACTCGCTTAATTATTTGTATTCAAATAAAAAATCAACTTGAGATTGATTGTTTATAAAATACCAATAGTTATTTGATCAGCGTTCGTTGTAGAATGCGTAACTCCAAAATAATTGATTTTTAGATATCGACGGCATCTAATGGGATTTCTTCAACCTTTAATTTATATTAATATCATAATTCGTATCTCAATGCGCTTATTGGAACTCAAAAAATACATATTGAAAAATCGTAAACGTATAATTAATAAAAGGTGAGTCCTACCACAATTTTAAATTGGCTATAACGTTGTAAATAATATCATTGTCACTACTAATGCTCGTTCTTGTGTAAGTATATTAATCGATTATAAAAACTGATCTAAACGTCACATAACCAAGATGGAGGGCAATCAAAATGTTAACAGGACTTTAACGTCACATGTTATCAATAATTAATCATTTTAAAAAAAATGCCTCTCTCAACATGAATAAAAAAATAGTGTCTGCAAAAACATCCGATTTTATGAATAATTGAATTTGATAATCGATTGAATCAATGTGTTTCTCTTTCGTCTCGAAGTGGGAAAAACTAATTCGAACTCACTATTAGTACATATTCTATATTTATCATAAATAAGATGATCTCTTTGTTCGCACCTATATAAATTTTTCCAAGCCCCGTGCCTACATAGAAAACTCGTTACATTAGTAGTGAGTTTGTTATAAAAGCATGGGACGTGTCCTTTGTTATTGTAAGGGTATTGAACCAGTGCAGGAGGTGCTTTGTGGTTGAACAAAAGTCGGATAGTGTCAGGTCGTGTCTCAATGCACTTTCGATACTAGAATATCCAATATAAATATGAAGGGTCTTTGCTCGAAAACAAAGCTGTAAATAAAGCCTGAAAAGCACAGGCATGGTGCCAGCTTTCTTCTACAATATCTAACTTCCTCTCGCCACCATATCGGCTACGAAGACATTTTCAATAAATTAAACAACCCATAAATATTTATTTATTTTGTATATAAACGCTCATAAGAGCATTTTTTACAAGACATAAATAACAATAATAAAAGAGGATTAAAACAAAAATGGAAAATATATTTTATTATACAATTTCTTTATTAAATATAATTTGCGTACAGTGTTTTGATACATTATGATTAGATGTTACAATACTAAGTTTATAGACTTAGTCTTTTACTTATTTTAATACGGAGTATAATCGATTGATATTTAAAATAATTAATACTTAATACTATATGAATAAAACAAAAATATTGTGAAACACGAATATAGTAAAATCATTAATGACAGACAAAATCAAATGTGTTTGTGAAAAAAGATAAGAAATGTCTCTCAACATTTCAGTGGTAATTTAAAGTTTCGCTTATTTGAAACATATTTGATTTTGTTAACATTTTGTAATAAAAAATATATATAAAATAATATCTTTATATATACACATATGTATATTTCTTCTGCTTGTCACTCAATTTATCAATCCTAAACGGCTGGTCCAATTTTAATGAAATGTTTTGTGTGTTTAAAGGGGATTCAAGAATGGTTTATAAGTAGTTGTTGATATTGGATCTTCCTCAAGGATTAACCAAAAATATTGTACATCCCATGGAATAACGATATTTTTTTAAATTAATAAATATACGTTTTAAAATAGTTTAAGTGTAAATAATGTAAGTGTAATTTATATGTAACCATATACCAGTTAAATTATGAAGGAAAGGGGGAAATCCTCAGAATTTGAGATTTATATCCACTAGATCAAAAATATTTTCATATAAAATCTGTCTCAAATATGATGTTCTACAATTTTTATAAAATATGTTAAGATCAATGGAGCTATATATATTTATGTGACTTATGACCTCGAATATCTTCCAAAACCATCACCTGATTTTATTAAATTATTCACACAACTTTTATTACACCAAAATAATGGTGTATTACAGCTTCTACGCTCAAATTTAGTGGTGAAATCCTAATTTGACTTGGCTAATAAGGTCGCTCCTAAACAAGCCCTGTAGGTGGCCGAAGTGGTGGAAAAGAGATCACCCGGGTGAGCAAATTCATTGCCAAGGAAATATCTAGATAATCCAAACATATTGCTGACATGTGGATCTCAGACATTAATATCAACTAATTACCATGTACGAGTCGTAGATAATTTGCCTAAAATAACATCTTAAACAAACACGAATAGAATAAAACAATATGGCATTCAGATTGAATTAGTTTGAAGACAAAAATCTTATTTCACATAAAGCACAAACGAGACGAGATAAAAACAGCGCTCACGCACGCATGAATCATTTTTCCATTTGCTCGTAGGCTGTATTATTATTTTCATTTCGTTAAGTAAATTCGCCGAGTGAGGATTTGTTCAAAACACACATATGCCATGTAATAATAACCCAAGCACGTGTTTGGATTTTTCACCATAATTTGAATTCTATACGTCTCTGTTTCCCTACATAATAATCATATCTCTTTCGTATTATCCAGCATTACGAGAAATTTAATATATATTTGCGGCGGAAATTCATCGAATCTTTTTTTAATAAAAACACTGGACGCGTCACTGACCATCGCATTAAATAAATATAATATGAATGGGCTCCGAAGGATAACAATGGCGTAGAGTTTTCAACAAATACTAAACTAAACAATACAATAATATTATGCAACAGCTGGTAACCGTGGGAAAAGTTAACTAGTGATTGTTCACCGACTTGGCTTTTTTTGTAGTGTGCTTCTGACTTGTGAGAAATACTTGATATGTGTCACACGTACAGCCTTGTTACTATTCGCAGAACAATCTAATGTAAGAGGGGTAATATTATTTACATTGATACATGGAAATAAATTAAACGACATTATAATCATCTTAATTAATAACTATTAATCTAGAGCCGCCTTGTGGCCCAGTGGTTAGTGTAACGGATTCGTGAGTGAAGACTCCCGGGTTCGATTCACGGCACCGGAGTCACTTGGTAGATCTAGCTTAGCAAACTAGATCTTAAGTACTCATTGCTGTGTGGTGGCCTGGGAAACCATCTCTACTATATTCTCCCGTAAAGGCCAAGGTGGCCTGGCCAACCCCTTATAAAGGGACTCCCGCCAATAGGGAAGGCGTCACGTTTTATATATTATAATCAGAAGGCAGCTTAGACCTACGTAGATATAGCAAGATAAATTATATATTGTAATTAAGGGGTGTCTTAAATTCCACATAAGTATTAGCAGAACAATAACAATAGAACTACGTGGATAAAGAATCAATTACTCAGTTAAATCGCACGTTGTGGTGATAAGTCTTCAATAAAGAGAAAATAATTATGATAAACAACATCATTTCAGGAAGTGGAATCCTCTAAATACAGATATTATTCTCTTTAACTACACGGAGCACTGCAAGGCTTCTTATATTATATAACATAATTAATTGATAATTTATAAATAAAATAAAATCTCCGATTTACATGACATACTGATAACCATAGCTAGAGGGCGAAAGTACAAAGACTGGTTTCGATTGATAACAATTTATTTTATTTTATTCACGCCCCGAGGAACTTTTATTTTAAAGAGTGTTTTTTTTATACACAACAACGTGTTAATTATCTGTCGGTGATCTTAACTATAACTAGTTACACATGTCACCGACTAAATAATCAGTATTTAATTTACAACACAGGATATCAGAGTAAACCTGAACCAAAACGATCGATAGGATTTTTTTTAAATATTATTCCCAGTATACCAGTCGTAGTAAAAATTCTTGACTTGAGTGGGATTTGAACCCATGACCACAGTATTTGTAGCCACGCTTCTTATCCCCTGAGCTACGCTGGTAATAATAAGATTTTAATTTTTTTGTACGTGCAAGACAGGTTTACATCAGTTAACAATTGAAACAGTTTTATGTACTACTGTCCCCTATGTCTGCTTATAACATAGTATGGGCGAATTATACAATTAAATTATCAAATACTGAGACTTATTATGAAAACAGGTTTTTTTTCCAAAACCCACTTAGGTTTTAAGTCGCACAGGGATTGCAATAATAAAAATTATGATCAACTAAAATGATTGCTGACTGATATGTAATTGACACGGATTTATATCTCAACCTATGCACCAATTTTATGACACAACGTAGATATTCTTGGCCATATTATAAATTATCCTAGTCTTGCTTGGATAATTTCTAACTACAACATTACATTTAATCAATATATTAGGGTTACTAATACAACAATCCCTTTCAATGGTGTATTTATAATGTCGTTGTATCAAAAATTGAATTTTATTTTATAACAAAAATCCGCCTAATTGTTAATAATTCTATTTTTTGGCAGTTGTTAATAGCTACTTATTATTCTGTATCTACGAAGAACAAAATACATATTCAAGATGTTTAATTTAACAGTCGCCGCGCGTGTGAGAAGATATCTTGTGACATCTCCATTGTTTGATATCCGGAAACTTAAATTAAGATATGGAAATTCGAGGGAAATGAAAATATGAGACATTTATTTTGTCACTAAAAACACGGGAGAAATTTCGTGGGAAAGATTTTTTTTACAAAGGATAAGTATTTTATTTAATATTATTTTACAAAGCGAAGCCATTTCATGACGGATTCATACTTAAAAACAGAATTATTCAACAATGAAATTATATTTCATGCCTATTAAGAATATATTTATTACAATTGAGTGGAATTACAACGTGGCGAATCTTAAGGAAAGGCTTTTTTAAGATAATATTATACAACATTAATATTCCATCGTAGTTAATTTGTGTTTATGACATAGATATAAACATAAGATATCGCATGAGTGGCTAAATGCGTGTTTAGTTCAAGTGGATCAAGTGGCCAAAAACACGAGTTACCTGTCAAACATTATACTGTAAACATCTCTCTTCATATCTTCAGTTATATTTCACAGTAAAATAGGTAAATGCATTGTTACTACATGTCATATGGACTCAAACATACACTCAAATACATCTAGCCTCACTTTTTACCAAACACTACTTCTTATATATTATTGCGTTGTAATGGCCAAAGTATTGTCACAGCCACTCTCAGGGGCCACTAGAAAGGTGTTGAGTGAGGGAGAGACATTTATGCCTTTATCGAATAGGATTTATATATATGGTTTATAATTAATAAATGTATTCAAATATATGGATTATTTTCATACATTTATGGAGTTAATAAATGAAGGTAACTAATCTTGTTTTTATTTCAGGTTAATTTTCCATTGCCACGTGGATATCTTAATATAAGCAAATCTGTATCTTGGTGTGTTTAATTTGAGAGACTGAAAAATAAAACTAAATTATTATGTTAGCATAAAAGCTATCAATTTGAAAGTCATGTGTGAGAAATCGAGCAATGAATGTGAAAATCTCACCATACTATCGCTCTTTATAGGAATGTTCATTCTTCTCTTCTGTCTCTCGATATAAATGCTGAAGTGTGCTGAAAAATGCACTGCACTCAACGTACAAATGCCTCTTTCAGACATTATTTTATTGAGGCCTGAATATTCAGCGTGTGTCTGAATTATGAGCCTTAACCGAAAGCATTTTCTTTACGACTCGTGCATTCAAAAGTGCCGTCTACTAATATAAAACAAGACTACTTTTATATCACAAGTTTGTAATGTTGCCACATAGACATATTGATTAAATGCAAAAAAATCATCCTTAAAAATTCCTCTACATAAAGTTGGCGAACAATGAAAAAGTTTCCGATAGTTTTAAAATTTTCATAGAAAAGCGAACGTCGATTAATTAGTTTGCCGCCAACAGAGCGAAGCAGAACTCTCCTTCGGCACATTCCAAAAAGAGTTTCGATAATTATACCAAGAAAAAAAGAAAATAAAAACAAAACAACAATTCTGTTATAAAATTCCAAATGAAAATATTTGGGATTCGAGTGTGCGCGAAGGGAATTTTCAGAATACCTGTTTAATTTACCATAAACAATTATTTTCGCACCGGGTAGATTACATGAAATAATCGAAAGTATTTTATGATTTTAGAAGTGTATTTTTTATAATTAAACAATCGTTAAAATAATTTCCCACAGATAAGTTATGCTCGAATATAAAATCATTAATGAGGTTTTAATAATAGATTGTTAAAACACACACTAATATTTCGTTAAAGATACATATCAGGAAAATACTGATAATTTATAATTAAAACACCGTACATAAACTAGTATCTTAAATAGCAGTTTTTTAAATAATTTTAATAAAAATAAACTGACAGAACGTTGATAAAATTCAAACCAAGGACATTTTAATGAACGGTATAAAAATGTTAACCATTTACAAAAAATAAGTTTTGAATATTAAATAAATAACATATTTTTCTCTCAATAATGCATCTATTAACAAAAGAATAGTGAAAAAAAATCGTGATAGTATTATGCGCGTCATCTATAAACAAAAACAGTGCCGCGGTAGGGCGACCATACGTTCTTCCCTCAGGGGAAATAATAAAAATTTTACACCCTCTCTGCGGTGCATTTATTTTACGGCTGTACCGGGTTTTTGAATATGTGGTACTAAATAAGCCATCATTGCAACACCGTCGACTTTTGCAAACAGGCTAAATTAGATCAGTGACTAAATACATAGAAAATCTACTAAAACGAATTAAATATGTGAATCCACATTCGTGTAAATTGACATTAGGCTATTAACTCTCAGAATCAAATAAAAAATACCATTTCTAACAATTAAATTTATTACAAATTGTCAGATCAACATTAATTTATACATTCTGTGATTCATAATTTTAAGTATTTTATTATTTACAGGTTAAGATTGTTTAAAGGAAGACATTTTCAAACAACAATGAGTAAAGCTGCTTAGTGCAGTCGGTCGGTTTATAACAAAAACCATTTTCTGAGAAATGACTCAGCTGTCCGGGAAATCCGGTAAACTTTTTACCGAACACCGAGATGCTTTTACAGATTTCTCGGTACACAATCAAAAGTTCAATAGTGCAATAGAAAATGTGCAACAAATCGTTTGTTGACCGAAGCCGCCAAAATTAATTTATTTATTATTACTATTTTCATACCAAATGCACCGTTTTGGAAATTCCATCAAACACTATTCTTTTACTCTTGAATGTACTATATTTTATTTAATATTTCTAAAATAAATTATAACTTGTTTTACACAATATGACTAACGGTTTTCAAATGAAAAGTCAACGACTTATTTGAATTAGAGTCACTAATCGATAAAGTTCATAGAACTCTGTAATATTCATTGTCGCGTGGATACCGTTATTGTACACAATCATCACTAAACACATTAACTACTAACTAAAACACTGTATAGTAAACTAATTAAGATCTATGAGCTGATAAATTAGGTGAAAATCAATATATTTGGTTGTTTTGCGGCGATAATCGGGTAAAATCGGGTTGGCGAATCAATTTTAATGGGTCGTAAAAATAATAACCATTTAAATTGAAAATCATATTTTCTCACAGTAAATAAAGGACATCGTTTTAAGCTTGTGACACACATGAACATAAAGTTAAAATAATTATTAAATATAAAACAATATCTATTATTATTTATGTGGTTTATGGAATCTTTCAATTAGTCTATAATAGTCATAAGTATTGTAGATTCGATGATACATTTATAATGGAATAAATTATGTAATCTTCAAAACCAAAAAAAAAACTAATTGCGTCAATATATTCTCATAAAAAATGTGTAAGCGTAAAACATCAACAAACGTATAACAAAACTATACACGATTATGATGTTATGTTTTTCCATAGATAAATCTATGCCTATAAGCCGAAATTTTAAAGAAAATAATATTACAATAAAAAAATTTATAGATCATCAGTGTAATAGCTCAGGGGATAAGAAGCGTGGCTACAAATACTGTGGTCATGGGTTCAAATCCCGCACAAACCATTTTTTTTAATTGATTTTATCGGTTATTGCGACTGGAAGATCGGTAATAATATTAATAAAATCCCGATTGATCGTCTTGGTCAGGTCTTGGTCAGGTTTACTCTTATTTCCTGGATTGTAAGGTAACTGATTATTAAGTCGGAGTCTTGTGTAACTAGTAATAGTTAAAAATACCGACAGACAATTAACACGTTTTTGTGTATAAAAAACCCTCAAAAAGACACTCTCTAAAATAAAAAGCTCCTCAAGACGTAAATAAATAAATTAAATTTTTGATAGTGTTGACTTCTTGGTGGAATTGTATAATTTAAAGAATATTGTTATTTGTAATTTCCACAGTTATTTTAATAAGAAGTCTTTCCACTACTAACTTCTTCTTCTTCTTCACGGACAAATAATGTTATATTACCTTATATGAATATTAAATATATTACCTTTAATGCGACATATTAAAAACAAACAAATTAAAATGTTTTTTATTCATGGCTGAACATACCTCTAAACTCACTCAAGCATGTAAATATTCCCGTATTAAATGTATGCAAATGTTAAGGAAGACAAGTATATTCGACTTGTCGTGACAGAATTAACACATTAAATACCCCCACGGAGCGATTGATTGGGGGTTGAGGGTGTCAGATACATGAAGAGGTATATCCACCCCATATTTGGCGACAAACAGGTAAAACAACAGAACAACAGGGGAGTGTCAATGTGAAATGATAGTTGAGTGTCACACGAATTGTAGCAACTCGTCCGTAACACCCTTTGTTCAGCGAGCCGCATATCCTGCCTTACGATAAAAATATTACCTCTATTTATGCTCATTGCAACTAAAACACATGTATACATATATTCAATAATAAATATTGCTTCGAATCGTCATAGTTTGGATCAAACAAGTAGTTAAATGCAATGAATAAAACAAATTCAAGCCCTCAAACATGTTACGAAGGCCGCGAATTCCCTTACATGTCCCATTGCAATTTATATAATAAAAAAATCTACTGATAAACAATTTATATTATGATTTTCTGAGCCCTTTCATCGTGGACTAATTATGAAATATTAACCTATGATAAAAATGATCTTAATTGAGCTAAATTTACTGAGGGAGCAACTACTAAATATATTATTATATAATATAATTTGCGCACCTGGGAGAACTCTTTTCAACAAATTCTGTCACCTACACGGTTTGTTTAGAAGCGACCTTATATGTATAGTAACATAGTGATTGCTTCTTAATTTTATTTTATATAATATTTTAAGTAATTATTCTATAATTTTCATTTTTGTCTTGTCTGTAAAAACAAGAAGCTTTTAGGAGCGTTTATATGCAAATAAATAAATATACAAATATTAAAGATACAATTAAAATTATTAACATACAACAAAACCCAACAATATAGGTAAGCTATCAAAATATAATCATTTCTACAAAATGTAACCGAGGTGTCTACTATTTCTGCTGTATTATTTTAAGTAAATTTAAAATAAATTTTACTTAAAAATATTTTTTTAAATAAAAGATGTTTAATATGAAATATTACCCAGTAATTAAAAAGATCGACAATTTAATTTAAACACGTTTTAGAAAAATTTTCGGGCCTTTACACGATAACATGTCAGTTAATATAATTTAAAAAGAAATGCATTTGTGATAAAGGATATTGAACTTCAGAATCTACCTATTAATATACAAGAAAGATATCCTTTAAAACATAATAAATCAAATTAAAAAAGGATCGATTATTTCTTAAATAATAATTAATGTGAAATATAAAATAGCATAACATAAATTCTATTCGACTATAATAAAACGCTTAATTATCAACTCGTATGTTTAAATACGTAATGGTAGTCCCTGGCGATTATAGATATTATGGACCGTTATATTGGTTTAGTGAAGAGCAATCAGAACGAAATGTACATATTTACGGTTATGTAGACATTTATGAGTTTAGCTTGTCATCGGTTAATATATTTTCTGACAAATAGTCAATGAACATTATGTTTATTAACACTGATCCCGCATGTATGGCGGAAATGGCTATTTAATCAAACCCGCTTCGAGTTATCCCCATGTATCTTTTCATTAAAATACATAAATTCAAATATTTACCATACTATTTTCATTATTAGTTGTCTATAGAAACGGTATTAAAGTGCGCCCGAGGAAATGATAAAAAATATACACCTACTTTTAGTTTTCCTCTATACTGGAGGAAGCAACCATTTTTATTTCGTAACTGTCTTTTTTGCTACATTCATACGGTTTACGTTACGTTACGTTACTTCCTAACATCGTTAAAACTACTAATCAACACCGTATTTTCGCACTTTTAACATTTAATAAGGCCTCTTTAATTTGTTGATCCTGTTTTTTTACTGTATTTTATTGGCTATTAATTTTACATAAACTACAGTGCATTTTAAAGAGCGAGGCGAAGTGATGCTTTATTGGTATGGTTATAAGCTAATTAAAAATTGCAATCATTGCTTGTAAATTTAAATAGAACTTATTCATTTTTGTATTAAATTCATGGGTAGATGATTTTAATATTTTTTTAATTGAATATGTATTTGATATCATTTTTAATAATGTTACAGATGATCCAGCGTTTAAACTGGCAAAGTGGATTTTGAGCTCTCAATAACTAATCGAAATAATTAATATATACTATATGTCTGGATTGAAAATTATAAACATAGGTTATGATATGTTGTATAAATACTTAATTCAATAATACAAAAACATAGTTAGTGTGGGATTTTACTACTAAACTTAGTCAGTAGTTGTAGCTTTCACCTATGATTTAACCTCGACACGTATTCAAGCTTAGCTGCACCTGAGTTTATCTCATAAAATAACTTATATTTAAATTTAACTTCTAATTTCTAGATTATATAAAAAACATAATTAGGCATTATAAAAACAATGTCAGACTTGTTCTAACGACCATCTTCATCAATCAAGACAGCTGCATTTTTTGTACACAAAATGGGACAAGTACTAATTAACCTGTGCGTGAACTGCGTGGAAAAAATTAAAAGTTATTTTCGTATGTTATTATTATATTAGCTGTAAAGGGAATTCATTACACAGACTGTCAAAATATTATATTCAAGAATATACACTCCAAACATCTGTCAGTATACAAATCAATTGCAATGACTAAACATTTATAAATACATTCCTACATTCTAATATTTTTTGGTATTAAAGTAACATGTAAATGAAGACTGAGGATTACATACAGCAATTAATTAAATTTGAAAAGTGTACATAGATCAGAATTATCCAAGACACATTAATTCATAATCCCTAAATGTATATTTTTGTGAACCGACGAGACGACGATTTTAAATCCACAGTTTGAATAAATAAAAAACTTATACATAAGTTGTACATTTAATCAGTGAGAATATTTGAAAAGGAGGTAGGGTAATGTAAAAATATAATAACAAATTTGATCAAGTGATGATCTTTAAGTATAAAATTCATCATAATATTGAGATAAGACGCGTGGCTACAAACACTGGTCATGGGTTCAAATCCGGCACAACTATTTTTTTAAATTATTTTTATCGGTTATTACGACTGGAAGATCGGTAATAATATTAATAAAATCCCGATTAATCGTCCTGATCCAGGTTTACTATGATTTCCTGTATTGTAAGGTAAATACTGATTATAAGTCGGTGACCTGTGTAACTAGTAATAGTTAAGATCACCGCCAGACAATTAATTAACACGTTGTTGTGTCTAAAAACCTTCTCAAAAAAGCCTTTAGAAGCGTATATAAATAAATAAATTATATATTCAGTTTGGATATATTTGTAAATGCAACGGATTTTCTATTTTGATTATCATATGTAAATAAACATATTTGCCACTTACAGAGGAACCAAACTGCGAATTAGTCAATTATTTTTGCGATAATTTACCTCCATTTCTGTATATATCTGCAGTAATATAAAGCGGTATTATCTGTAATATATGCATGGTTAAAAAATTAATCCTTATTAACAGGGTGTATTTTATTATTTTTAAAACCGTGAAAAATTCGCCCACAAAAGACTTCCATGTATTCAATTTACGTTTAAAATTTCAAATGGTTAACTAAAGGCCACGCAACCGTGAGATGAGAGTCACGGTTATATAAAGTGTGACCACAATAGGAATGAAGAGGAGAAAGTAAAATGGCGTGCGAAACACAAGATGGCCGCCAAGTTGCTTAGTACTTAGTATGAGATAAATTAGGTCACCAAAGTGACTATTGATTCATATTAACAATCACTTACTATTAATGCGCGTTCGCTGGTGTCATCGACCTTAACGAGTAAAAATTCCGACCGCGTCAAACTTTTGTTATGTGCTCTCCTAAATTAGAAGATGGCTGACACAAGTGCACGTGGCTTATTTTCCAACAAACAAATCGCCTGCTCCAGGGTATAATATCGTAAGTACAAAAAAAACTATATGGAACTAAGCCACATATTGCATGTATGAAACGTCAAAAAATGTTGCTTTTCAATCATTATTTAACCTATTAAATGGGACTTTTTCGAAATAGTAAAATAGTCCTATTTGACCGGCAACTAATGTACATTCATCTATTATCTATAACACATTTCATGTCTCTGTCAATAGAAGGTAGTTAATCGTAAACACGTGACAGGCAGTGTTACCAGATTCAATATGTGGCTCAGTTCCATAAAGACTTAAGAGAACACAGATTTTTTTTGCACTTATGATATTATACGCTGGAGCAGGCGAAGTATTTAACGACATGTGGCGTTCTTCAAAAATATCAAATATAGAACATGCAGTGTTGCAAAACTCCTCCACACGATAAAAAAATATTATCCTAAATTTGTATAAGGTCTGGGTCTATATTTTCGATTTTAATACAAACAAAATGATCTCACGTGTTTAGTTGCATGTGTTGTACAATTAAGTAATAATTTATAATGTGCATGCAACTTTCAACACGGGCGTGACTGACAGAGATGATGCAACTACTATGACCACATAAGTACTAAAAATATTTGATTTCGTCTGAATTATATTAATAAATAAAATAATTTTCATTCTGTATAGAAATCATAACAACTTTCATACTTTATATGGGATAAACGAGGTTCCACTTTGCCGTACTCGTAGTCGTAATTTGCGCTCTAACTTATAATTGCTGATTAAATTGGAAAGTAAGTTTCATCTCAAATCCATGAAAAAAATACAGTAAATGTTTAAATCAAAGGGAATACCAAACATTTCAAAGGAACGAGTTGTATAAAGAAATTAATAACTGTGTAAAGGTTTAAAAATATGCTGATTCTTCACACACTAATATATTTCAATCCCCATTATTCGAGGTATTTCAACGACCTTTACAAAAATGAGGTAAGAACTACTATTTTTAGTTGTTTTGAGAAACAAAGAAAACTTCAAATATTGAGTATTTTCAATATAAATCAGAAGGGATATAAACAACTTTAAAAGGGACGAGTTATATAAAGAAATTAATAATTAATCCATGTATCAGGTTAAAATATGCTGATTATTCTCACTAGTGAAAAGAACAAACAATCAACATTATTCGAGGTATTTCAATTATCTTTATACCAATGAGGTAAGAACTACTATTTTAACTTGTTTTTAGAAACAAAACAATCTTAAAATATTGCGCATTTCCAATATAATAATCAATAATAAAACATACCATATTAGATGAACGAGCAGAATGTCTTGTACAGTCAGTAAAAATGTAAGTACCTGAAACAAAAATTGATTGAATTAGTTTAATTTACACTGCAGCACTACGGTATAGTAAAATTTATATTATAACAATGGTCACACATTATCATAAATATTATAGAAGAAGCAGTGTCTTGATTACCTTAATTACAAAGCCGTAAAGAATACCGGTTGGCGATAATGACTTTTCGGTCGATATTAATAGCCTACCATTGTTTTGTCTTTTGAAAAACTGATTGTCTCGTCTACTAAAACGAGGCTTTGATTATACCATTTCGATCCCGAATATTAATAAAAAAATACCTTCATATATGGTATCTACTAGTAATTTTGATTGTAAGATTTATTTATTATTTTTATATTTATTACTTTCCATTGAAACGCTATTCTAAAAATATATTGTATGAGCTCGTTAAAATCAGTCTGTTTTACGGTCGAATTTGCAATGTAGTATTATTAGTCGGTTTATGACTACTTAAACATACTCCAACATCATATGTATTGATATTTTTCAATATTTTGTCTATTTTTTATCATTCAATTGCGATTCAAAATCGTGTAAAAATATTCACATACTCGTATTAGATTCATCGATGCATTACTGAAATCGCGCATGCAAACCTAATGTAAGCATATTCAGTA
>JAGTTH010004093.1:0-37526 GCA_022606485.1 Agraylea sexmaculata | reverse complement strand
TTTTTTGAATAAAAAAAATAATTTATTTTGACAGCTTGAGAATTTTAATTAATGAGTGAATATATGTAGAAATTAGAGAATAATAAAACCAACTTTATGATCTCATCGCATTAGTTCAAGTACAAGTTCAATTTTAACAAGGTATTGTTTTTCGTCAACAAGGTATTGTTGTTTACTTGCACTATTCGTAGTGCATTTTGGGTGAAATTACGCTGTACCGTACTTTGAATACCTATTCAAATCAGGCGGTCAATCACCTAATAAGGTAATACGCATGATTCTCAAACTTTTTAAAATAATAATTAAAAATTTAATAGTTTAACTAACCGACATGGACCATCAATGAAGGTTTGGTTGTGTTACATTCAATGTACCATTCCTTACATTTAATTATTTGATATAATGACAATACATTTTTCAGTCATTGAAAAAATATTAAATATCCCAATCGTCCATCTCAACTCTTGAGTCGTGTTTGTCGTGATTAAATACCAAGACGATTATTAAAACCAGGCTTTGTGTGGAATTAATTATATTAAGAAGACTTTTTTGATATTATGAAGCACTGATTTGATGAAAAATTTAATCATTTTGAAATTTCAATATAATTTCTCTTTTATAATCCAATATTATACGATATGAATACGGTAAGAATAGGAGGTATATTATAATTGTTTTTCGTTGGGTCTGAACAAGTTGGGTTAACGAGGTTCTCGTTCCGTGACCGAAGAGCTTCAGCTTGGATTAGTTTGGCTATTATTTTAATGGCAACACTCAGCGAACCTCCATATTTGCCACAATTGACTTTTTCCACAACAGTCGCTGGCTCGAATATCAAAGACTTCTTTACTTAAAAAGAACTACGAACAGCGATGTTAGTTAGTTTGTCCCGATTAAGCTTGTTAAAGATGCAGATTGCACTTCCATTCTTAAGTGTGTCGATGGAAATTTCACGGTTCAGGAGAGTTTTCATCATCTCGTCTCGCTTACATTAAAAACTTCTCTTCTGAACTAGCGCCAAGGACAAATTTAAACAAAGTACCTTTTTCCCTCGCTCCGATTTCATTAACCGTCACAGTACATATTTGAGTTTACTTTGAAAAGAGCGGATTAATGAATGAATATAAAACACAATGGAATAGATTAACGAATTAAACAGACCATACCAATAATGAGTTAACCACTAGATACAAACAGAATCAGAGATTCATTTTTGAGTAATCCTATTCATTGCTCCAACTTAGTCCAAGTCAGCCCTGCTTTATTTTTAATACTACCCCTATAGTCTGACCAACCATGTGTTAAAGCTTAAACAAACCGGATTAATGATCTCCGTAAAGATTATCCTGATCATATTTTGACCAACTATTCAATAAATTTGTATTTATTTTTATACCAAAAATATTAGTCCCTTTTTCAAGGAATTTCTTAGTTACCATATAATTACATTCAACTTAGGTACTCAGTACTTGCATAAGATCATTTTGTGGTAACTTAATGGTCACCCATACAATTTATAACCGTTACTTATTAATTTGTTATAATTAGAACAAGAAAATCATTAGGAACATTAATCAACGATCAATCTTCGTCTTGCTTATTTAGAATATCTCATACATTTTTTGATTTAGATGAATTATATGTAATTTATTTTCAACAAAAACTATTATGCATAAAATGAAATAAAATATTGTTTAACAAACATCAAATTCATTCTGAAATATATATAGCCAAGTTAAAAATACATATATGGGTTAGCTTTTATTGAAAGTAAATTTTAAAATATATTTTAAGGTAATTCTTTCCATATTCGATAAAATACCTATTTCTATGAATGACTCAGTGATTAAAATAACTTTGTTTAATTAAATTTTAATGGATTTATTGTGTTATTATTTATAAATAATAAGGTATATATCCCTAAAAATAAATTTTAGTGCTTGAGAGCACAATATTTGCAAAGCTAAGTGTAATTTTAATTATATCTACTTGAAGTGTCGCCACATATTTTCACCTTGTTCGCTTAATATCGGACACATAAATTTTTCACCTGTCTGCTTCTATGTCGTCTTGTCTACACTATATATTCTTATAAAATATCTATTTCCTTACTATATTTTAACAACTAATAGCAAACTGCATGTGATTTTCAATTTCTATATCACTAAATGCAATGTTTCAAAAATATTTATATATAGTTTTTATAAATACTCATAATCAACATATAAATCTTGAAAGTTTCCCACAAAGAATATGTTGCTTATAAAAGTGGCTGCACAATATCAAAGCCTTTTGTATGAAGATAAGACTCCACTTCTGTTCTTGAACAACAAACACGCTCTCGGCGTTATATCAAAAAATAATCAACTTTATGAATAGATAATAATAAGACGCGGATACTTAAAATGGAGGCTAGCCAAGTTGGATATCTTCATTTTATAATAAAACACCCTTGACAAAAATCGAGCCCTTTGCCAGCTTTGGCAATCACTTCATCTTAGGGAAGTGCGCATTCAAAACAAGCATTCGACTATTTCAAGGGCGAAAGGAAATGTGAAATCACGAATTTCTTATGATTTATGTATGATAGAACCTACATTTTTGTATCACAAAGTACGATTGGTGTAAAATGGCGACTGTGTTTATTTTAAAATGGTGGACGCGTCGCGAATGTGGCAAGGGGCAGGTGTCGTTGCATGTCTCAAAGGTGTTAACAAACTTTTCTTACTCATCTAAGATACCATTTTCATGGAAAACTTTACGCCACAAACCGTAGAATATATAAAATTACTCATATACAAACTAATAACAAACCCTATTCGTCGGTATTTTAATTTGCACACGTACTCAAAAAGAGTGTATTTAATAACTATCATCTTAATATAAATTACAGACACTATGCAGGCTTTTAATTAGTCAAAATTCATATTGAAGGTAATACAACTTACCTACCAATCCCAAAAACATTAAATAAATAATACCTGTATATATTTATTATATAATACTGTTGACAATAGTGTAAGCTGGATTATTAATATCATGTTTTCAGTAATGTAAAAAAAGTCCTTTGTGATTTATTTTAATTTTAAAACGTGATACTAACAAAAAGATCCACTGACCTCTAAAACACCCTTCAAAACCACACTACAAACCACAACCCCTATAATATTTCACAACTATTTGAAGACTACTGTATTATATTATATTTTTTCTTGATGATTGAATGTCTGGATTTATTTTTTATACAAATTATAGACTAATTATTTATCATATTTTGAATTCAATAATACACCTTGAAATCTCAGCATTAAGTTTTGCATGCAATGAACATACAATACACATACATTAATTTACTACAATCATTTGTATATATGCAGAAGATTAATTTACTGGAATTATTTTGATATTATGGAAATCGTGATATAGTACTCTTTTTTTCAAATAAGTTGGAAAACAAATATTTTGTAAGCTGTCAAAGTTGGAGAATGCGTGTGGCGGATGGCATGTTTAATCGAACTTTGGTTTATTTGACAGATGGAAATTCGAAGACACGAGTTTGAAAGGGATTAATTCTCGAGGCTTTTTTTTATTCCAGTTGGAAGACATCAGACACTCCTAAAGAGAGGTTGTCCATGTTAAGTTTCCTTCCTGCTCTGGCTTTTTGTTTGTATTTTGTGAATGAGACCTTCCAACTTTATTCCCTTTTATGTTAGGTTCTACATCTCAAAATTAAAGTAGCTAAATATATTATAAAATAGTGTGCATACAAATTTTATTTAACGAAAAGAACAATGGCTCGATGACACCCCATTAGAGTTCGTAAATCTGCCGCTTTGTTTATTTATTTTTTCAGTTTCGACAGCCTGAAAAAAGCATCGCGTGACCGCAGTATGAATAATCTGGGATATTAATCACTAAAGCTAGTGTTGTGAATGTTTTCGAGATAAGTCTAAAATATACCGACCATTTCATTTCAAACAGACAACACAATTCACCCTTAGAAATGCATCTATATTTTTGGCACCCCTTATACCTACGTCTTTATTAAAAATGTTGTGTGTATTTTAAAACTTAACTAGCTGATATGTTGTCGATAACATGCAGACGGCTCGTTCTCTTTTTAGAAACCTTTCAGTTTTACTAGTCGCTGATCATATATTTTCACCTTCTTGGAAAATGCATATTTTCATACTCCGCTTATATGGAAAATCCTCACTGCATTGTTATAAATGAACCATCAAACACAGTTTCTTCAAATTAATTTAATCAAAAGAAATTTTCAAAGTTTACTAAAGAGTATTCAATCATAAAAATTAAATTAACCATTTCACTACTACCACAAAGTCTTTATAGAGAGAGTCAACCCAGATTTATTTTTTAGAACTATTTTATTATAAAATACACTATTAAATCAATATACATATTAATCCAATTTTAGAACAAATTAGGTACTTATTTGAAAAATCATAAAAGCAATAAAAAATAAAGAATTGTTTTTTTTAGTACTACAACTTTACTGAACATATTACTGATATGTTGGTATATGAACTAAAGTCACATGTATGAACTTTTCATTTCACTCGCTTATTATAAGAGTAACATCATTCACTTAATGCGTATAAATTATCATATGAAAACATCACTATTCCTACATAAAGTTATTCAATATTCTAATCCGAATAGAGCCAAAGAAACCATGACACATTTTCGGAGGTTTCACGCTTTATCAGCAACTTCTTTCCCTGAAAAGGGTGATAACTTGTCGATTTACCACTGTAGTCATAAACACGTAAGATATAGTATCAAAAAGTTTTATCAACAACGAAAATAGGACGCATTCGACCTTCTTACCCTTGCCAAATACTTGCACAAAACAAAAAAAAATTAAGAAAGTCGATTTAAATTTAAGGTAAACCTTTCGAACATCGAAACGTAAATCTAACTAAGGCGACAAGACTCACCCTAGTAATACAATGGCTATTGCTCTAATATATTAGCCTTCTAATGAAAAACTTCACTAATGAAAAACAAACAGCTAATGTCCGCTTCGATACATTTTATATATTTACTTTGTATATTGTGAACAAATATTTTAAATACACGAGACGAGAACATGTTAATATGAAATATCTACGAGATTAATAAGCAAATATTAGTTTTGAATAGTAATTGAGGATAACAATATACACACCCTCCATTAAGAACAATGTATCTAATATCATGTACCATTATATTATGAGGTTTATATTGTGATTAAATTATAATGGCAAACTTTCGAATACATCTTATTGTATACATACAGAATCAACCCCACGAACCATCAATATTTTTTTATTGAAACATTACACGTAGAGAATGTAATTGATTCATGGAGTTGCTTGTGAGCATGACGAATGGATATCAGAACAAATATAATAAATGATGTTAGACAAAGTCACTATCGGAAGGAAAGCCTCAAGGATGGCGTGATAGGGAAAACTTTACGGCCAACAAACGATTCTTGTCTACCAAATAGATTTATGGTATAACAATATCCATGTACGTGTATCCAATACTGTGGTGGGTCTTGCAAGTGGGTACATAACACCAAAGAACAACCATCAAGTCCTGTAGAGTTCACATTTATTGATTTCTCCTATCCTACGACCGACTAATAAATCTCCACTTCATTCCAAGCAAGAACCCTTTTCAAGACAATATTGGTAAATGAAATAAACCACAGTAATTCTATCAGTCTGAATACACTCTCAAAAGGTCTAAAAATAGCTAGCTGCTCACGGTTCTCAAGATAAGGTTTTAACTTTCTTAGTTGCATCAAGGCAATGCCCTACATGTTATATTATTTTATTTAACTCACTCTGAATTCAATTTTTTTAAATTCCTTCCGCATCTAAGGTTGAATTGATATTTGATCATCAATTGATTCGTTTATGTCAATTTACAATAAATATTTAGACTACTATTTTTTAATTTCATTTCGTTAATTACATATCGTCCGTTAAGTCATGTGATAACAAATACTGTTGTCATTGGTTTAAATCCCGTTCAATTAAAAAAAATGATTTGATCGATATTATTACGACTGGAAGATCTACGTCTTAATCCAGGTTTACTCTTATTTCCTGGATTGTAAGGTAAATACTGAAACTATTATTAACACGGGCAGAGCCGCTCTATCGGTGACCTGAGTAACTAGCAAAGTTACAATAAATTAACCAAAATGTATAAAAACCTTCCCAAAAAGTCGCTCGGGGCGTATATAAACTTATTTCTGCATAAAAAATAAAAATGCAGTATGGCTATTATTTTCTTGAATACACACTTTTACAAACAAGCTTTTGATTTTGTATAACCTAAAGAAGTTCTACCCGAATTATTATTTTTTTTAATATAAAATTGAATTCATACGTACGTATGTGTCGGAATTGTTAAGTCAATGGCAACAAAATTGACAGAATGAATCGCTGAAAAGAGTAGCGGATATTTGTAAAGCTTTAATATCTTTTGTGATCCCGTGTTGTGGTCTCTTTTTATATTTGTATAGCCAATGGAGGTGTTTTATCGGTGCATTGTCACCAGTCTTATATGATTTATTGTTCCCTGAGGCTTTCACACAACATATTACATTATACAGACTAACCAAACTAACCGCCTACAAATTGTGACACACCTTCGAATATTAACGAAACAGATATTAAAGATTCATTCTCATATTTGACTCATTCATCATGGAGTCTTTTTTATGATTTCATCAACCTGACAAATCAATGGACCAAACATTGTATATGTAAATATTCATACTGCCTAATTGAAACCCGAAATATATATTTATACTTTGTTTTTAAATGGATTTCGTTTAAAAAAACTATTGTTTTCTTGCGTGTACACAATGATTTTTTATCATTACTTTCTCATTAACAGTTTCATTGTATATTCAAATTTCTTTGAAAAACACTAAACACAACTACACAACTAATCAGCGATGAATTAAGGTTTTCTAGGTATATGAACCTTAACCTACACTTTATTTCTTTTATTTGTAAAACACGAAAAATGGCATATTATAATAACAAGTATCGTAGAACCGATCATAGTTATATTTTATATATACGACCATAGTAGATTTTTTTTCATCATTCCTTTTAAACTAATATTTATTTCTTATATCAATAACACAGATTTCAAACTTCAAACACAAGCAAAGACAACGTGATTATAACCAGCATAATAAATAGCTCAGGGATAAGGCGCGTGGCTACAAATACTATTGTCATGGTTTCAAATCCCACTCAAGTAAAAAAATAAAATAAAAGAGATTTAGTCTGTTATTACGACTGGTAGATAGGAAATAATGTTAATAAAATCCCGATCGATCGTTTTGACCCAGGTTTACTCTGATTTCTTGGATTGTAAGATAAATACTGAGGTGATAATTAATACGGGCAGAGCCGCTCTGTCGGTTACCTGTGTAACTAGTAGTAGTTAAGATCACCGACAGACAATTAACACGTTGTTGTGTCTAAAAAAACCCTCTCAAAAAATAAAAACTCCCGGGGCATAAAATAAATAAATATTTGATGATCAAACATCAAAAATCAATCCTATATTTAGTAACAGCTGATATTTATGCATCACTGCTATAATTTTCCTAACTAAAAATATATGCAAACATACTTTTATGAATTTCTAAATATCCACTATTAAATCTTTAAGAAATATATATTTCTCTATAGATTTATATACTTCTTATATTTATATAGACTATATATTTCTTATATTTCTCTATAGAGCGGCCAATTAGCAATTTGTACTTTATTCATAAATTATATATATTCGATTCGTTTTATATTCAAATATGAAATATTCCACCTGGTAAACAAGCGACATTGTTTGTTTTGTTTTTGATTACGGTTTTGCAAAACGAGAGCAAAGCGCAAAAGTAACGAGTATTCGATTATCCTGTATTGGTGTTTCAAAATGGAGGTCGATGATATTTATTTAATACACGGACATTTCCATAGCCTAAAAAGTGTAAGCTCCACCGTCATATCAGCTTTTACGATTGTAGTTCTCGATCACATTACAGGGGTAAAAATATTTTTCCATATTACATAGAATGTGTGCACAGAAATGAGAGATTTTCGCAGAACAGAATGCATTTTCATGTCCAGTAATGCGATGCACAATGCGTTTAAAGTATGCGGTTACCGTGAAAGAAACAAGATTCGATATTTCCAACACATTTTATATTTGCCTTATACTCTTATACAGATACCATACAACCTGCGATAAAACCTTATGGAAATTTCCACCTCAAAGGTCACCTCGTACCCCAACAGATATGTGATATTTACTACGCATTTGAGCCCTAAAAACATTGCTAATATTCGTATACTTTAACTACCACATACATCAAACGAATGGAGGGCTTTTTATTAAACGGCTAAAAATTCGTTTTACACCCCCGTAACTCACAAGTCATCAGATATGAAAGTATATTTTACAAAATGAACACGTTCGTATGAATATAAAAAAAAGCATTTTTGTGAAATCGAGTGCAGTAAAATGTAAACAACGACAATCAGCGTTCGCGTGTAAAAATTTAATTAACTTTTCAGATTGGCAGTGCTTGTATGCACGTGTTCTAATAAAAAAAAGCATATTGTGTGTGTGTGTGTCGTGTAATTTGTGGGGATCGTAAAACATAAGCCGCAACCAGTGAAAATGTATTCTTATGTAAGGTTTTGTTGTTGTTTCAGGTGTAGCCGAGGTCCACAGCGGAGGCTTTTTTCTCTCAGGATAGAACCTTATCGGAATAACGTGGACAGCATAAATTCTGGCGACCAGATTTAACCCTCAGATATATGTACAATACAAAAAGCGGATTGCGGCCATATTATCGCGATGAATGGCTCTCGGCAACGATGCGAACATTCGATCACTACCATTACTATTACGAGGAACCAACATATTATAGCTAAATATAATAAAGCAGACAGAGAATATATATTGGATAACGTACTTTCACGGTGAACACAACACAATACTTTACAAATAACTATATACATATATTCTTGGTGTGTATTCTTTGAGGATGATCATCTTTCATAGCAATAAAAAATACTCATCAAAGTGACTCTGAACATTCAATATTCTTTAAGATAATCACAACTTTCACCGAGATCGATCAACGCATTTTAACAATCTACACTTTATCCAAACTACTCTTGAATAGTGAGTGACAACGATTTGGATTTGATTAATAAAGTGCTTCTCGCTAAAGGTATAGCATAACGATACTGAATAAGGATGAGTTTGAGGCGGGAGTAGAGGCGGGGGGGCGCGGGCGGGGCGGTGCAGTTGGGGGCCATGACAGTGATGCTCCTTAGACAAGGTAGCGGGGGAGGGCGCCACGAGGGGGGAGACGGCGGGGGGTGCCAAGCAGGGGGAGGCTGCGCCCCTCATAAGACGCCCCCCGCGCTACACAGCGGCCCCTCCCGCCCGCACCTGCCGCCCCTCAACTCGCTGCTGGCCGACTGCAACGCGGCCAAAGCGATGAGGTACTATCGCCTCTGGATATACACCTGCAATGGAGCATTGTTACTAGCTGTCATGGTTTTCTGCGCCGTAGCTGCCAGGACATTGGTGGCAGACTATAGAAGACAACTCATTCCTGGATTTGCCCTGCATCAGCCGAGTCTCATGTGCGCATATGTAGCACTACTGGTTCAAGCAGGCTTCCTCCAAGCCGTAGGATGTGTTGGAGCTCTTCGTCTCAATGAGAGATTACTAAACGCCTACTGGTTGATGCTCTTAGCGCTACTCCTTGGAGATGTGGCTGTGGGTGTTTTTTGGGTGTTCAAACTCGACCGTATTTGTAGGGAGCTAAGACCCGGATTACGGATAAAACTTGGAAGAGAATATGGAGTTGAGCCTGAATTCACAGAGCTGTGGGATAGGCTACAAAGAGACTCAAGATGCTGCGGCGTTAGGGGCCCACCTGATTTTGGTCCAGTTGGTAATGCCTCAATGGCATGGACGAAAACTCCAACCAGTTGCTGTGCAGATAGACTATCACCGTGTACCCTTCATCAGAATGGATGCGATGAAAAACTTCTGACGTGGGTCCGTCACACCGCAGATGTGTTGTTTGTGTTGGGATACTGTGTCGTTGCTTTCCTCAAATTGTGCTTTTTGGGAATTCTTAGGTATGAGATTCGTGAAATGATTCAAAAAATTAAAATATTGCAAAGTGAAATGGAGGTAGCGGCAGCGTCTTCGGATCCTGAAAACGGAGGCGAAAGAACAGGGACCACGGTGAATGCAAACGGAGCCGCTTGTGGAATAGGAGAAAGAGAGGCTCTATTGGGTCCACCCACAGCGAATGCCACCCCCGCAGCGAGAAGACGAGACTCAGATGCAACAAGTGGATGTGCGCTTTTGGTAGAAGAAGCGCTCGAATTAAGAGAAATGGACCGAAATCGACGAGCTTTATCGGGAGGTGCAGCAGCCACTCGGATCTGACTAAGATACTACCTGGAGCGGATGTTTGACGGAAAGTGGCGAGGCTCCATGGGATCGACAGGTAATAACGCCCCTCAACGAAGAAGATCACATCCGCCTCAGTACACCTGAGACAGGCCACTCGCTCTGCGCACCATCAGGATGCTCAGAGCGAACACCGAACAATTGGATCATCTGTAAATCTACACACGAGTGCTTTTATAAACTGTTTTGAGTGTGACGTCATGTTTGGCCATTCTGGCTCATTAAGAAACAGTCACAGTGCGCGGTGAAAATTTCCGGAATGCTTCCGCTTAAAGTTCGTTTAGCAGTTAATTTCTTGGAATTTTATTCATGGCACTGTTCATTAAGCGTCAAATTGTCGATCAGATAGGTCAGAAGAGGCGAGTAATTAACTTAGGTCGACAACCAAGTCGACTATGCTACTGTATTTAAATCTAATCAACAAAGTCTTAAAGGGTAGCTATCCGCAGTTGACTCGATCCCTAACTACGAGTATGAAACAACTAACTATTGGCGCCTATAAATGTGTGAGAATAAAGACAACATTTCAATTTATCTGAAGCTCGAACGACCAATTTTATGTCCCGCGATTTATGACTATTAAATACATATTTGTTGATAAATATCTAAATAGAACTCGCTGTTCTTTTTTTTAATCCGGAAGCCTAAACAAAATATAATATTAGTATGTAAAATTTAAGATTGACGAATAAACTATTACCTACTAGAGTGAGTAGATAGAGCATAATTATTAAATTAACACCTTGAAACGCGATACCTGTAGCATAATCTATAAACCCCTACTCAAATATAACCCAATACCAAATAACAATATAACATTACTTAGACCACAAACACTATTCAACAATATTGTGTTCAACCAAAAATATCACATAATAAAGAGTGTCAAGAAATCATCGCACGGCATTTAAAATCACATTATACTCGTATATGTATACATATTTTTAGATGTACGTGATAATCTTCTGTTGGTAAACTTAAACAGCATCGAAAAGAGCTTATATGTGTAGTGCCTCGAATAGTGTAACAGTTTGATAGCTGTCTGATTATTTCAGTTAAGGGAAGGAAACATCCGACTATTAAAAACGAAGTTCCTTTAATTAATCACCTATAATTACATGTCAAATTATCATCACGAAGTCACGCGCGTTTGTTTCGTAGCACAGATTGATATTTTGTTAAATGTTCTCGTAGTACATATTTATTAATATGAAGAGTATTCATAATCAATTGTTTATTTGTCATTTGTAATCTAATCATAATTTTCACTGATAATATCGTCTAGATGTAATAAATATCAGAATATCGCTTTTGCGTTTGGCGCTTTCTCGCATCGGTCGACTGTTATTCGATTGTGTCTTTCATTTTGAGATTATAAAGTTAAGGGACAAAAATAAAGACCAAATCATCTTAGGATCAATTACGTGTAACTGTTTTAATTAAATTGAAATTACATAACATACATTACTATTATTATATACATATATATGTATACACACATGAATATCTAAAATCGATTGATTATTACATTTTGATATACCTATTTCATAGACGTGTAATAAACTGATAGAGTCCAAGACGAGCAACAAATATTTTAAATATTTACAATTAAACTTTTGAAAAGTTGACAATTTAAAATGATAAATTTGCCGATCGACCGACGATGATGTTTTAATTAATATTTTAATGTTGTAGATATCAAAGGAAACTCAATATCGTGTGTGCAATATACATAATATATAATAAAATATTATAGAATGAACGCTTTTAAAATATATCTAAATTTATTTAATATTAAAACTATAACATAGTTTTGACAACTGTTTATTTACTATTTGTAAAGAAATCGCAGATCGGCATCTATTGAATTTATTAATATTATATGCCAAACGAAAGCATTTTTAATGAAAATGTGTAGAACAACACCAAAAAATCATCAATTCGAATTAAGGATATATTCGTCAGATTCGCGTATAATATAAAAAAAATATTAATTTATTATGTATATTGAGCTTTCAACCGTTGTCTCTTTGGGGACGAGCCAAAATTAATACGAAAACTTTTGATTTTCATTATTATTTTGCAACACGACGAATCGACGATAATTCCATATTATCTATGACTGTATGACGTAGATTGTAGGAAAAATTATATATAAATACATATATATTTTCAATTATTACTGTTCTAAATGAAAAAATATATATTATATTATGTGTGTGCATAACTTGTTCTACAAGAGAAAAAAAAAAGATGTTGAATGAATTGAGAATAACATAGTTATTAATAATAATTATTAAAAAAAAACATAGTGATGTTAAGCATTGTAAAATACTGTTCGAAAAATAATATGTTTGATGTAAAAAGCTTTATTGTAATTAACTATTGATCATATTATTATGTAAAATGTTTGATGAAACCAAAAATTATAACAAATAAATTTCAGTTTAAACTTTACGCCCCACTGTTTTTATAATATATAATTATATTGAATGTCACTCACCTTTATGTCGTCTTCCAGGAGTTTTACAGTGTAATCTATGTTGGAGCCTCCGATAACCACAGGTGCAAAAGACAATGCCTTTTCTTCATTTTTGTCCAAAGAAGCAGTGTTTCTAGGAAAGTTACCAGATCCAGAAGTTGGTCGGTCGATCTCACTATAATTCATCTTGCTTAATTCCACAGCTATTTGAGAACCGACTTTAGCGTTATTCTTAATTAGTGCGATGTCTGATGGATTTATATTCAGGAAAATAATATTTTAAAACACTACACTTGTACAGTAATAGAAAATTAATAACACAACACGAGTAATTTGATAAAATACGGAAACTGTTATTAAATTCCACGTCAGACTACTCAGTTTCGTTCACGTCAGTGTTTTATTTTTCTACAGTTCGATATTCAAATATTAATGTTATTTTTATTTAAAAATAAATAATAAAGAGGGGTAATTTTGAGATTAATTGAGGATTTCAGAATCAAAACCCCCAAAATCAAGTTCGAATCAAATCGAGTAAAAGTACAAAAAAAACATATTATTCGGTGCATCCTCTTTGGAGTCATCATTTTATAAAATCAAATATAAACTATCAAATGGATTTACGATATTTTTATAATCCAATATTACAACTTAATCTTGCTCTTTACCCAATATTAAAAAAAATGAATTTAACAACTTTTGATTTTGAGCGCCTCATTTACATTATTTATAAAAATGGATTTAAATTAACTGATGATATTATAAGGGGTGGTAGGGTATCGCATATATAAGTTAAAAAAAAATATTTAATATTTTTTTTAATAATTAAAAATATCAATTACGTATTTCACAGACACAAAACAGTCATTACTGAGTACTTAACAGAAACAGCTGATTCCAAGATGGTGGCCAAAACTCGATTTCAAAACCACTATTAATAGTTTTAATTCTTAATCAATATTTTTTTTTTTTTTAAATAAAAAACCTACCACCCCCTTAAATATTCTCAGTTAATTCAAGTCCACCCTGTATACTAATAAGGTTTATTCCAACTTAATATTTATATGCGTTCTGCCTTAAATTATTATTTTTAATTATGATTTATCTGTTCTATAAGATGGCTGTAAGCTTTCATTACACACTTATAATCATAAAAATAATCTATTTATACAATACCCCCCCGTTAAATATTCTCATGGATCAAAAGTCCACCGTGTGTATACTTGAATAATAATGTTAATGAATATAGGTTATTTAGTAAAGGATACTGGTCGATAGTGATTTTCCTTTAGTAATTGCTGCGACTGAAGCTAATATGAAGGGAGTCACGTATTTACCTTGTACTCCTTCAGCTTCTGCTTTTGCCAAAGCCTCTTTTATAGCTTCCTCTATTAAGCGTTCTGCAAATATATATTTTACCCATATCAACACACCAGCTTTATGCCAACAACACATCGACATTCGACAAAAAAACATATACCAAAAGCAAACGTGTCAACGGACTGTGCGAAGTTATGAAGAATATTCTATAATATCCAAGTTTTGAGCAGTTCCAATATTGACAATTTTGTCAAACGAACTTCCAAACTGGATATTATAGTTTTTACATGCATTCTATATAAAAACCACACTCTTGACAATATTTTTAATTAACCATGCAAACAATTAAACTACTATTTAATATTATCCGTTTAATCCTTAAACCAGGATAAAATAATAAACATTTTAAATTGAAGAAAAACTCCTAACACTTCGTTCACGACAGTGTTTTGTTTTACTACAGTTCGATATTCAAATTTGTTATTTTTTATTTAAAATTGAATAATAAAGAAGTTTAATTTACAGATTAATTGATAATTTCAGAACCAAATGCCCAAAAATCCACATCGAATCAAATCGAGTGAAAATAGCAAAATACCCATATTCTTTAGAATCATCATTTTATAACATCGAAATGGAGAACTATTGGATGAATTTACGATATTTTGATAACCAAATATTACAACTTAAATCCTGGCCGAAATAAAACGCGAAAACCGTTCGCAGCGAACTGTCAACGGATAGAAACATATGAGTTCGCTGTCAGATTGTGCGCATTGGATTTTCATATATTTTCACCCGTGGAGCGTATTTCAATTTACTTCCAACCATTCAAATTTCAGTAATTCTTATACATTAGCTCTGTTAAACAGATTTATTATACGTATTTTTGGAATAAAGTTTGGCAAAAAGAAGCGGTTTTCATTTATTTCGTTTAATTAAATGAAACGATTTCGCGTTTTGTTTGGCCAGGCCTTTAAACCTGTTAAAATATACATCATATGCTTTGTTAATAATGAGGAAAGAGTATTTCAACCACTAATTAATTAAAATTATCAATGACATACAAAACTGCGATGCTTTTTTATCGCAGTGTAAATATATGCTGTTTAAATTAAAGTGAAACTCTTGATAATAACAATTAAATTAATATTGATAATACCTTCCATGGCAAATTGAGAGGGAACAGGAACAGCGACAAGCACTCCAGAGCCTAACTGAAGATCCAGAGAAGACTTAATAACAGCTGCTGCATCTCGAGGACTTCCCACTGAATATGGAGATTGGAAACCTGACTTCCTGGTGTAGAAAGCAGGAAAATCTTTAGTCTCACCATAAGTCATCACGCAAACACCTTGAGTCTCCTGCAACGATCGAAAAACATACCGCCTTCAATCAAAATGTACAGTATTTAGCAAACATATGACAATTTACTAAATATTCAAGTGTTCTTCCGATATCCAAAATAGACTTTACTCCGCTGGAAACCACACATACGGGAGTTTTACCCAATTCTGTTAAATCAGCCGATACGTCCATCGAATCTTGTCCATTTCTATGAACGCCTCCTGTAACAAAAATATCCACATTATCGACCATATTTGTAAATAATTTAGGACACCAATGCACAGAGAATGAAACTCACATTTTGGTATATTTTAGTTGGTATAAATCGATGAGTTAGTAACACATAAAGGTATGTACAAATTTAAATGACAATTTTTTGGTGCAAACTATAAATAAGCTTCTGATATTTAACATATTTTACTCAAATATGTATTTTATGTAGATATGTTATTTATCCCTCGATATGTACCTATTATATTTACAAGTGTTAAATCTTTAGAAGCTAAAATAATTCAATAATCAAATTGTTTATTTTAAAGAAAATAAAGGCTTTTTTATTGTGCTTGTAATTCAATATTATCTAAATAGAATAGAAGAAGAGAATGTTTGCCAAAAATATACTGTTTTATAACTGTAAAGGAAATGTCAAACAAAAGCGAGTCGAAACAGCTTAGCGCAAACGGCTGTGATTGGTGATATAGTTACATTTTTTAAGAAATAATAATAAGAAGATATGTTTATTGAGAATATTAATAAAAATTTAAGAAAAACTATATATGTTTTATTTTTGTCAACCCATTCCATGCTTAATGTTATGTTATTATATTAACTGTAGAGGAAATGTCAAACAGGAGCGAGTCAAAAAAGTTTACCGCAAACGACTGTGATAGGTGATATAGTATTTTTTTAATAATAAATAAAACATATGTATATTGAGAACATTAATAAAAATTTAAGAAAAACTAGCAAACATTTTTTTAGTCCAATTAGAGAAAAAATATGTTTTATTTTTGTCAACCCATTTCATGCTTAATTTTATGTTATTAGTAAGAATTCGATGTGATATTTAACTGATATTTTAATACCTAAAACTGGTTTTCATCTATTTGTTAGTAAGAAACAGTAGAAGTTTCCGTGCTTATTAATTAAACCATGAATTTTCACCACAAATCCGAAAGAATCACCGTCGATTTGCCTAAACGCTATTTAAAGTTGGCGTGTGTAAAATACATTTCATCAAGTGGTACTTATATTTAACGATGACACGAATATGTTACAGAAAAGTGTTGATTTTGTATCGTGCCTCATAATAATGTAAATTAAGAAAAGCCATCAATCGAGCACAATCATCCTGGCCTTAGATTATTATAAATTCCCAACCTGGCATACAAATGTTTATTTATTAAATAAATTTAACACAATATGCGTCCAATCCCAGTGAAGAAGACAATGCAGTAGTTTATCACTTTGAATAATGTACCGGGTAAAGTTTCGCCATTACTGCTGATCCACGAGTCCAGATAACACTGCATGTGCCCTTTTTGCATACAAAATACCACTATTTTGTAAAATACGTCTACTTTTTACACATAAACATGTAATCAAAATGTACAGGCAAATATTTTAAAAGGGGTACTGAATAAATTTAACCTCACTTAAACTGTTTCATCATCAGTTCTAATTTATTTAACTAGTTGTAGATACTCTCCTGAATTGTGTGCTTATAATACGAATAAAAGGGTCATTTGAAGAATAATTAAACACGCCACGGTTTATAAGTTAGCAACCACAATTCGTATTCAAATATAAATGTGGCAATATTTTCCTTATCTCCATCGTACCGGTGAAAAACGAAATTTATTTCGAATGGCCAATTTGTACGGGCTAAATGTTCTTCACGTGGAGACGTTTGCATAAAAAGTAGGTGAAAGTCGGAACCTTCGTAATGAATATATTTTAGAAACGACAAATATCGATCATTTGTACATATTGAATTTCAGCATCGACAAGGTCAGACTTCATTTATTATATTAAATTCTCGAGAGTTTCATCAATAGTTCAGTTAAAACAATTTACATTATGTATACTAATTAATAGAACGTTTAGTTGAAATAGTTTTCAAGGACTTGAAATATTTTTTAATCAACAACTAGATACTTAAAAGTATAATACTAAACTCGATAATTTACTATCTGGCTATAATATTAATACATTTTACTTTAAATCAAATAATAAATTAACAATCAAATCTTGCGATGAATATTAAAAAATCGCATCCGCCCTGATTCTTCTCTTCATATATTTTTACTGTTAGAGTTATTTTCTTTTACATTTTGAGGTTTCAATGCCTCTTCTAAATCTATTGAAGTTAAATTTGATAACTACAAATTACCGTTTTTTCTAGATAAAATTATTTGAGTTTTGAATCGAAATGCTCGAACTCTGCAAATTTGAAGAGCGCTGTAAAAATGTTTTCAATCAATAATAATTTTCAACGACACCACCGATATTAAGAAGGCCGGACAAGTGAATGATAAATATCAAGATGGCGGACCAAGCATATGAGTTTGACAGAGGCAACACTAATTGATTCTATAAGATTTATATTTGAAGCAATACCAAATCAAACAAATTCAATTAAAACTTTATAATTACAATCATATTTTTACATATACGAATGGATTCCCAGGCATACGTCACTGTACATAAGATAGTAGAGTTACTTAGCTACACTTATGATCGTTTTTTTGTTAGTTAATGCCTCGCCTGAGCCTCGGTCGAGGTATTAACTAACAAAAAAACTATCAAAAATACAGCAAAGCAACTCTATTACCGTAAGAGCTTTACAAAATGAACCAGAATCCTCTTGATAAATGTAATAAACGTACAATAAAATCAGAACAATTGTCAATTTTACATTAGGAATATATTTATTACCCCTTTTACCAGTGGCAGTCAATTACGAAATCCTTTGAAATAATAATTATAAATTTAACCCCCTTAAGTGGTAGTCGTAACTTAGTTACACGGCAAGCGACCAACTGGAACGCAATTAAAAAAAAAAGAACGCAGTCGAATTTGAGTAAGAGATGACGATGATAGTAATAACAAGTATGAGAAGGAGAAGTCCAGGAGGCGACTGTAATTTGATTTGTCTGAAAGAAGTTGTTCGCTAAAGTTTTAATGACTCGACCCTGCACACAGCTGCCTTCACTACACAATACATACTTCGATACACTTATTGCCAATTATATACAGTAACAATTAATATTACTATCAGAACTCTAGATTTCATCCAAAGTCTACATTTAGTTTGAGCTAATTACACACGTGCAATTTAGATGCATGCAAGTGACACATTATTGCACGTGTATCAAGACGCTTGCAAGTAAATTGCATGCATGAAAGTTGCACGCAAGAAATCAAACATTTTGATCGGTTCGCATGCAAGTTCGGACGTATATAAATATTTAGTATACGTAGTATATTTAACACAATGAAATTTCATCTATAGAAGCGGCATGCATTTCATGTATGGCCGATTCCACGTAAAGTGACAGATAGCGACGCAATAAAATGTGAATTAGCAAGGCGGCGAGGCGGTAGAAGCAGCGCCCCAAGCGGCTAACCGAGGAACACCTGCTGGTTCCTGTTTCTATATGCTGGTGCCTAACATTTATTGTCGTCTTTACAAGTATTATTGGCATAATTTTTATATATAAATTTATTTTATATAAGCTCATTGATTTAAAATTACCTGCCACACATAGATATAAACATAAGATATCGCATGAGTGGCTAAATGCGCGGTTAGTTCAAGTGGATCAAGTAGCCAAAAACATGAGTTACCTGGCAAACATTATACTGTAAACATCTCTCTTCATATCTTCAGTTATATTTCACAGTAAAATGGGTAAATGCATTGTTACTACATGTCATATGGACTCAAACATACACTCAAATACATCTAGGCTCACTTTTTACCAAAGAATACTTCTTTAACATGTTTCAAATATTATTGCGATTTAATCACCAAAATATTGCCACAATCACTCTCAGTGGTCACTAGAAATGTGTTGAGTGAGGGAGACACACTTATGCATTTATCGAATAGAAGAGAGAGTGCAACAATACACGGGCTACACGACTTATTTATATGCAAAGCGATATCTACTGATTATATCTATGCTGCCGCCATACTTTAGCATAAGATACCTGACTTGCTGACTTAAAAATAATCAATAATAATCACTAGTTACCGTGATAACTACAAATACTCAATTAATTATGCGGGAGGTCGTATAGAACTCCATACATTTATGATTTTAAAAAATTGAAGTTCTACGTAATTAACAAACAATTAACAATTAGTCGAAAGGCCTTGAGCCAATATATTGTTTATCAATATAGTAGAACTTTAATTTTCATTTTAAAAATCATAATTAATTATCTTACAATAAGTTTCAAACACAAACGTAGTTTTTACAGATTAATCCACTATACGTGCTATACAAATATTATTTATACACAAATCAATCAAATTATGTCACAGAGTGCTAAAAGATGATAAAAATAAAAAATGTGTGATAAAAAAGGATATGATAAAGAATTCTCGAGTAGTAACCCAAAACAACCAAGAGAATCTTAACAGATAAAATCAGGATTGTGTGCTGAAAAAGTACATACAATGGAGAAACAAAGTAAACACACAAAGACCGAAGATGAGGGAAAATGTTTGGAGGTTTTTTGTACTTAAACAGGAAATATATTTTTTTATTTTAAGCGATTTCGAAGAATAATATCTGATGCTTTTTAAAAAAATATATAGATAAATTAAGGTTTAAAAGAGTAATATATGTACATATATATGTATGCAATGCATGTAAATTTAATATTCAATATTCACTGTTAATTTTTGTAAGCCTGACATATTATGAAATATCACTAAAATAGTCTACGACGCGACTCTTAATATATATTTTTCTTGATTCTCCCACACAACGGATTATCGAATAATAACGTGACGTACTAATTATATCCTTTTCGTGGTTCGCCCGGTCAATTACGACATTCGGGTTAATTATGATTCTCCGATCAATTCTACCCTTACATTGTTCCCTCATCTCTTTTATATTCATCAGTTTTTTTTTTATACAACTCATTTTTTCTTGGTAAAATTACTTCTTTGCACGTTCAACCACATCTTTCTGGGTCTTTTTTAGTCCGTATTTTCTCACACATTCTCTCGCCAAAACCATTTCAATCAACTATTCTTATACAAATTGAACGTGGAATCCCTTACTCCGCATTGTCTTTTCTAATATTTTCATAAATGGGTGTGTTTACAAACCAATTCCTCCAGTGACGAATACGGGAATATTAAATTTATGTGCCAGTAACATTGTGGCTGATACAGTTGTTCCTCCTGTTCCTTTTACAGCCACGATCCTTGCAAGATCTCGACGAGAAACCTTGACGGCATCTTTACACTTGGCCAAATCTATTAAGCTCTTCTCTTCTAAGCCAATATTAATTCGTCCATTTAATATCGAAATAGTAGCAGGTATTGCGCCCTAAAATAATTAAACTCCACTAAAGAGAACTTGCTCGGCTGAAAGTTCAGTAATGAATTAAAGTGATACCTGTTTCCTGACTATATTCTCCACGGCTAATGCCGTATCCAGGTTGTCCGGAAAAGGCATTCCGTGTGTTATTATCGTCGATTCTAAAGCAACTATCGGCTTGCCTTCGTGCAATCCTTGACAAACTTCCTCGGCAATGTGAACTAAGTTTGCGTTCGCATTCATAAAGTTGCTGCACCTTCGGCTGAACATCTTGCTGTGAAGAGTATCACTGTAATTAGTCAACACTTTGAAGCTTCTCTGTTTGTACTTAGACTGATTCAAACAAGCCAAAACTCGACACAGGTGCTTCATGTTTATCTACAATAACAACAAGCAAATTAAGTACATTATAAGAAATAATATTATCAAACTCTCAAAATATTTTTCATGACATTTAAGAATATACCTTTACACCAATTGTACGTTTGTAGTATTAAAAAATATTTTGTATCTTGATCATTGAGGTTATTGAAACGTCAAAACAATTTGACGTAAATATTTTCAAATCGAGATTATTCGCAGAGTGTATTTATACATCTAAATAATATTTTATATTATTATAGTAAAAACTGAAGAAAAAAATCAGAAAGATTTTTCACATTATATTATTATTAGATAAATTTGGCATACTTATCTACTTACCTCCACTTACTTACCATTAAAGATTTAAAACTACATAGGTAAGTATTATTTGTATACACCGGTAAATAGTGACATACATGGTAGTTTACAACAAGAAATTAAAAAAGTGTTTTTAATTTCTTGTTTTCTAATAAGCTTTCATTTTTGTAAATCATGTTCAATTACAATTTGAACTCTTTATTTTAAACTTAATTTCAGAAGACTTTTAAATGATTATATTGTAATCTTAATTGACTACCTTCCGCTTTCAATACTAAGTTCAATAAAACTAATTTATATCTCAACCATTGAAATTTTATTTAAAAAATATATAATTAAAACTTTTCGTGATGAACATAAATTCTTTTTAATTTATAATAATGTATTTTTTGATATTATAGTACTATGTAAAATATATTACAACAATCAGAATAATAAGCAAAGTTATGAACATTCCTGCAATCAATAAAAATTTATCTTGACGAGCTCTTCTTTCTATAAGACTAATAGTTGCATTTGATAATCCTAAAGTGTTTGCAATATCTATAATCCGCTTTCGTGCTCCTTTTAAATTTTCGCCTTGATTTCTAATCGATGACAATATATGAGATCCTGAAATATTCAAATATTTCAATTAGCGATACATATTCAATTCTTTATATTCAAATTTTACTTGCCGCTCATCAACATATCATCGATTCCTCTATTTGCATTCTGTAAAGAGTTATAGTGATCTAAACTCGGATTAAAATCAATTGATGTGTGTTGCGGTGCTCCGTTTGTGTGTCTTCTATTCAATAACTGTTCACGTTCATCTTGTTCCCGTTTTTGTCGATGTAATCGCTCTTGGTAATTAGTTAGAGCAGCCTAAATTCAATTGAACAGAGTTGTAAATTTCAAAAAATCGATAATAATATAAATAAACTACCTGCATGTGCCTATTATCATACTTCAGCTGATCACATCGCATTTTTGCAATATGCCTTTCAGCTATTGGAGCTTTGAACACAAGAATGTCCAGACGATCACAATTTCTATAAATAATATACACATATTCATTTAATATTATTTTAAAACATAGTTAAATGTTAATAACTCACTGAGAGATGTTATTTATTATATTTTTTATAGATATTTCAACAGCATCATTATCGTCAGAATGTTGCGGTAATTTAGAAAAAAGCTGTTGGGCTTTTTTCACTAACTCACTGGTTTCCTGATAAAGTGCCTCCATTATTTTAATTTTCGCCTTTTTTAACAGATGGGAAACTATAGATAATTTGATTACTCAGTTGAAATTACCAACTGTTTACACATCATCTGTCATCTGTCACTGGACAATTTAGTGCTGCCAGAAACAATATTTTAAATAACATGAATATATAATGTAATATATAAATACCCTTTTTAATTAGAGTATTTTCTGGCGATATTTTAATTCTAGAAACAGTGCCACTCAATAGTGAACCCAAGTCTAATAATTTTATGATTCGTTACCTGAAAGTGTAGTGGAATAGCATAATTTGGCTTTTACCTCGCACTACCTGGATATTTTTAACCATTGTGAATTATTGTGTCAGGTTCGCTCAACACAATACTGATATTTCTTGAATAAAATCCTTTAAATGATAAAAATTTGGGAGCACCTAGTATAGAAAAAGGGTGAACAAAATGTGTTCAAGGATGGGTGGATAAAATGAAACAACCGCATATAAAATATGAGTTTAATGCTGAAAAACATTTACAATAAATTTATTTGTCAATACACTATCCCATTATATTACTATGTATTATAGTGTAAGGATAAAAAAATAACCAAAGAGAAAAACATTAAATAAGAAAGGCGCAAATCTGTCCACAAGTTTTCAGATTATTAAATTTAAATAATTACGCATGGAAATAAAACTACAAACATCTGAAAAGAACGCACACGACTCTATTGCAACTACCCATAATAATGAAATACACGATTAGACTAACCTTAGCTTCATCGCAATGCTCTCTATCATCATTATTATTCACAGGTAAGTGGAAGTGTACACAATATATATATATGTATGTATTTATAATATATTTAATTTGGAATACATAGTAATATATTATAGATAATAAAAGTTACAAAATTATATTCACATCACAGATTCGACTAAGACATTTCTCATGACAGCACTTCAGCAAAATCATCATAACTGATACAAATCAAAGGGTGGCTGGCTCTGCTTTTTGTTTCCGCACGCACACATACACACACAAACACACCAATTATGCAGTCTTCTCAATTACAACATCTTGTTGTTTTCATTCGGCCGTCGGTAAACTAAGACAAGTCAATTAATCATACGCACATCAGCATCAGTGTACGTCGCCATTACCTTTCGACAACAAAAACTGATAAAAAAAAATATAATAAAAACAAAACCAACACTATGATTAAGGGCTACAATGAAGAGGTCATACAATTTGAAACATTTACAATTATGATATGAAAATTTTGCCCGGTCATTGGGAAAATATTTCAACGGTGGAAGTTATATTGTATGCGTATGCACTGCTTGTGCAGTATTTATGATAAGTGAAAAGAATGCTGTCCTTCACTGGCAGCCTGGCGGAGCTTGGTCCTCATCACCTCGATGGAGGAGTAATCTGGCAATTTGAGGTAGTTAACACAAGTCATTACGGATGGAAGATAGTCATCGGCGTTGACATTCGGATCCAGTGTCTTTCTAACTACAGTCAGTGGCGGTGATAATGCCTTAAATCCTAAAAATATTATTTATATTAGTCATTATTATTAACATCATGTCATAATTATTATTAAGCATTATACTTGTGATGGAAAACAAGTGTCATATTGATACATTTAATAAACTAAGTATATAAGGAATTATTAAAATGAATGACAAGCTTTTACTAAATACTAATAATTATAAGATTTTTTGCTAATAATAAGATAATTCACAATGTAGTAACTTATTAAGTTTCACACAGTTGAAAGTGTAACGCCAATAAGAATGTCAGTCAACTGGATGTATAAATATACAATATGGAGAATCGAGAAGATGAGTCTGAGTGAGAGAATTAGTGTTGCCTCTGTCAAACTCTTCTGCTTGGACTGCCATCTTGATCTTTATCATCCACTTGTCTAGCCTTCTAATAACGGTGGTGCTGTTGAATTTCATTAATGACCGAAAAACATTTTCACAATGCTTATCAAATTTGCAGCGTTTGAGCATTTCAATTCAAAACTCAAACAATTTTATCTAGATAAAACGATAATTTGTAGCTATCAAATTTAACTCCAAGAGATTGAAAAGAGGCATTTAAACCTCAAAAAAAAAGTATATCACTATACCACTAAAAACATCTAGCTATCAATGATTGTGATTGTTAATATTTACCTCCTGTTGGTAAACGCGGACTGCCTGTAATGAATTGTAAGAAGAGTCTCTGTTCATTTGTATCATATGAGGACAAGATTTCAAGGAGGAATCTTATTGCACGAGATTCAGCTGTAAATCCATGGTCAGGACGACAAGACTCGGCCAATGTTCGGACTTCCCAACGTTGTCCGGTGCCACCTTTAACACCGCCTGAAAAAAATCATAATTAACTGTCACATACATAACATAAGATTTAAAAAAACATACCAGTTGATGAACCGCAGAATATAGCTTCCAATTCTTCAGGATAGAACATTTGTAAATTATTCAATGGAAATACTGATTCAAATCCTTCTTTAAAAGCATCCATCTGCCTCACAATACCTATAAAAAATTATATAAAATTAATGCTGTAAACATGAAAAATTAAGTAAAGCAATTAATTACCTTCATAGAGAAGCCAATGAGTCACCAAAGATATGTACTGTCCCAAATTATGGGCAGTGACGGGAAGATCACGCCCACCTCTCCTGAGTTCGGTGCAACTGTGTCCGGGCAAAATGAAATCTAATCCAAGATCTTCAATACAACAACCATCGAGCTCCAATGAGTCCAGCTAATACATAAATGGTGTTAATACTTTTGTAAAATATCCAATACAAGCATAAAAAATATACTAACCATTTCCTTTTTACGGTCAATGGATAATGATGTGTCACTGCGAATGGCTTCTGCGTGAAGAGCTATTTTTTGCAGCCTACAAAGAGAACGCCATAACTCAGGAGCGACATGTCGAATATCAGTCAATCCTAAACTGGCTTCTTCACCAACAAGCCAACGGTAGAATGTCAAAGAGAAAGGTAAATCAAGCTAAAATAATACAGAACATTTTAATTAAATAAATTTTACAATATATTTGATCAATTTACCATTCTTGAATCCATAACAGCCTTTGCCATAAACTTTCCAAGGAATCTGAATTTTGCTTTAATCCTCGAAAGCTGAGATACTTTTGTAGTTCTTCCCAATGCTTGCGGAAACAGTCCACATGCTAAATTTACATAAGATATTTCCATTGGATTCAGAATTTGACTCTCTTTTGTTTCATGGACTTCAGCCTGTCTGTTAGAAATGACTTCACTGTTGAGATTTACATCGATAGAATCCAAAATCATTGGCATATCAAACGATTCAAAGTTGTCAACATTGGCATTATTTTGTGAATTTCTATTATCCTCTGTGAGATTCAAATTATGAAAGACGCTAGATGCCAAATTAGTAGCTGGATCAACCGGAGGAGGACTGTCGGCTGGATCATTTATTATCACAGGCTGATTGCTCTTCACCACGTCTACACCGAAACTGGATGGCTTCTGTTTAAAGTTTTCACTGCCATGCCATAAATCTAAATCAGCACGTTGCAGTTCAAGAGAGACAAGTGCATAAAATTCTAAAGTAGGACCAAGTCCTGTTCCTACTTCATTCTCATATTTAATCTGTGTGAAAAAAAACATATTTAACAAGACTATTCATATTTATATAATCATGGCTAAGTTGTTACTATACCTCTAACAATGCTTTGGATTGAGCAAAATCTTGCATTACTTGCTCGGCCTGTTTCAAAATATGGCTCCTGGAAACAGTTCTTTTACGTCTGTCAAGGCGGGGAGTAACCCTTTCAGATGAATCATTCGTGCCATGATTCAGCTCGGGACTCGAATCTAGAAGTCTTTGCAAGGCGCGATCTCTATCAAATGAAACTGCATAGAAGAGGAGTTGGCGTGTTTCAAATGGTAACAAGAAAGGACTATAATAATAAGAGAAATACATATATATAGTAGTAATATATTTTAACTATCAAATGATAAATAAAAATAATAATAATACCAGGCAGATGCAATTTCTTGTAACCACTGAGGAAGATTCCCTGTCATAATTACGAGAGGATCTTGAAGTTGACGACTAGCTTTGGCAGCCAACTAAACAAATTTTACATATTTAATACATCATCAATTTCAGTAATAAATTTATTAACAAACCTTTGAATTAACAAAATCTGACTGTGGTAAAATGGGGCGTAAAATCTGTGGGCACGCCTTGTAAAGACAAGACCAATGCCTTGAAAGAGAATGAAGGCATCTCAACAATGCCAGTGCAGATAGTGCTGCATCAGCAATTGTTACATTTGGTGGCAGTTTCGGGCTTAGTAACCGACACAAAATGGGTACTTGTACGGGAACTACTCCTTCTAAAATGTTTAAAAAACCATATTGTAAAACATTTTTTTTAATACACACAGGTAATTGAATTGTTAACATACCATTCCATAAATCATCAGTTTTCCTTCTACTATTTGATTTGGTCGAAGTTCCTTTACCTTTTCGACCAGTGGCTGCAATAACCGGACTTCCAGTCGATACACCTGATTGTCCACCCGAGGAGCTTACTTCGGGTACCATGGCTCTATAATAGATGGTGTGTGTTTGAATCCAGACACCCGCATTTCCTGAGAAAATTGATCACAATGATTAATATTTCATGAAAAGAACGATTGATAGATGAATATCTACCTAGCGGTGCTTCCGTATCAGTGTCAGTTTCAGACTGGTCATTAGCCTGAGGACTGAACTGTCGTACAGCTTGATACACTGTCATATTATATGGCAATACAGTTTCTCCAATCAAAAATTGCAATTTATGTTTTGACCTGTTGAGGTAAAATTTTATTATATTTGATATATTATATTTTTATTATATTGCGTTCAATTTTTGTTAAATATACAGACCTTCCTTGGGACATTGCAACGTTGGTTAAAGAATCATCGAAATCTTCATCGGTATTATCATCATCAGAATCAAGGTTTGGTTGATGAGCAGCATTGGGTGTGCCTTGAGCACTCAAAATGCTGCTACTTGTTGTATCACGTTGTCTAGCATAACCGCGAACCACCAAATATCTAAAACATTCGAGACCTTTATTAGAAATAAATTCATCGAGAGCAATAAATTATAATGTAAAAAACTAACCGTTCAATGGCCTGCACTAATGCTAGAGGATCAATTTTAACAGTTCCTCCTTTCCATTGTTTTAAATTAATACAACTTGGATGTCTTTGAAGATTACACTGAAAGATTTTAAAATCAGTTAGTTTACACAATGACAGTATAAGATTTTTTTTAGATAAAATGTACTACCTTCAATTGGTGGGTATTGAAAAATTTCAGAGCACTTGTTGATGGCCTAGCTGGAAGATCATGTACTCTTACCGGAAACTGTTCTAACTGAGAGACACATGCATTCATTTTATTGACTAATGCCAAAAAACTCGCTGGATTATATTTAAATAATGGTTCTTCATCACTGCAAACAAATTATTATATAAATAACAGTAATAAATATATTATAATACTCTGTACAAAATAACTAACTCTTCATCGGTGGGTAAATCAGCAAAAACATTCAAAAATGCTCTTAAGCGAGTGTCTCTTTCTGTAAGCTTTTCATGTTCTTCAGACTTTACAGATGTCAAAAAACTTAAAAGTGCCCCGACTAGACCAGAATGATTCACCTAAAATTAGTCAATAGTTGAATTTTGTAGCTTATTTTTATTATTTATATGCATATAAAAAATATAAACCTCAAATGGTGAAATATCACTATCAACCAGAACATCTCTCAATTGTGACAATGCAGAAATATCAAATGAATGAAGTTTTTGAACAACAGCTGTAAGTCTAGCGAGTACGCCACTTGCTGGATGAGTAGCATTCACTCCTCGATTGGAATTACCATAAGTCGTGCACAGAGATGCGGCTTGTGTCCTGACCCATTGTCTTGCTTTCTCCCTATAAAAATATTATTGAAATTACAAATAATTACCAGTCATTCAAGTACACTATATTCACTATTAGTACACTACATTGTTGGTAATAGAGGTAAAAGTAAATGCACAAAGTTAACAGAAATAACTAACCTATTTTGTGCTACAGCATTAGAATTTGATTGGAAAGTATCTCTAGCAAGACTTCCTAATCCTGGAGGAGTACCGTGCTGCCGTGCCCATCTTGCTGGATTCAAAGAAGCCAAAAATGAAGTTGTTTTGAATGTGGCACCTCCCAATCTTGAACGGAATGATGAGCCTAAAATCAAGATTATTAGAAGAAGTTCAACAATGTGCATTTTATAAATAAATTACCATGGGAATGATGATGTAAGCCTGGAAGATCTTGAGGTTCTTCTTGTCGCCTGTGTCTGCTGCCTGATACAACATTGCTGCCTCCTGTAGCTCCACTTGCTCGCTTGGGGGCCCGTTTCCTTTTTAAAACATCTGATAACCTCATTGATACAGGACTTTGAGATCTATAAAATTATATAATTATAAAAAAAACCATAAACGAAAAATTCTATTAATTAACAGTTTCATACCTTTGAGCTTGAGTTATCCTAGATGCTAGTGATACTTCTGTGGCTGGCTGACCACATTCTACAATAGCTCCGCTCAAAACATTAAGAGCCATTGGATCAATAGAAGCTGTAATCAAAGTGATACAATTTATTATACGTAACAGTATTTTTACTTACACGTTCATCAAAACAAACCTGATGTGGATCCAGCTGCTGAAGATGCTGATTGAGAAGTTCCTGGATCCATACTAACAGATCCAGTAGATGCAGATTTTCCTGTTGTAGATGTAGTTGTATTCTATGCAAAAATAAATAAATAATGAATAATAGTAATATTACCAAATATAATTTAATTACCTTTGATTTAGACATTATTGTTGATGTTGGAATAGTGTGCACGGTGAGACCGGGGACCAAGTCTCGTTTAACAGAGGCAGTAGCACTAGCGGCAGGCACAGCAGTAGCTACACGCAAAGCACTCTTGGGGGGGCTTACACACAATGGAACGGATGGATCAGCTAGTTGTTTTATCTGAAGAAATTCATTAAAATAAAAATATTATCACTGAAGATTTGATGAAGAAGAAATATGTTTTACCTGATGCATGACACCTTCTCGACGAAAATGTACACCAAACACATCGGGAAGTTTTTGCATTAAGATTTCTGCTAATTGCAAAGAGCCAACAACAATACGTAAATCATTAGAAGCCATCATACCAGCAATGTGAGATGATACCACCTGGAATAAAATTTCACAAAAGAGATTAAAAAGTTGATCGAGTATTACTTTTAAACATTTCAACATTACAACTGTTACCTGATATTTTAAAACCCAAATCAACATATCGGGTTCAGAATGATAAACCATTCTCAACAAAGCTTTTAAACATTGACAACGCACTGCAGGACCTGCAGAGCTTGAATACACTTCCAATAATACCGCTGATAATGATAGTACCCTCTTCCCAGAAGAACCTCTCAAACATGCGGTGCGTGCATCAGTTGTACTCCATTTACCAGGGGCAGCTGCAATACAATTTATAATATTTAATCAGTGTGATAATCAATTTATATTATTTTTTATATTACTTTGAACATCAGTAGATTGAGTTTGGTTAGCTGATGCAGGTCCTACTCGGCGTTGAACGGGCCGAGTAGTGCCAGTGTCTTCATTTATTTGTTTCATTGACAAAAAGTCTACAATATATGTCCGACCAAGTGTTGATAAAGATACTTCATCTTCAGAATTCAAATGAGCGGCTTCTATGATTCTAGAATCTACAGCTGTGTATGAATGCCAATTACCTATATTTAAAAAAACATAATAATTACCAAAAATTTATTATCAAATATAAATCTAGAGCTGCTAGTTTTATACCTGTATCGTCACGCCACTGCCACTGTGCTTGAGTTTCAGGATTTGGAGCAACACCCCAAGATCTTTCCAAGCATGAATCTACAGTGAAAAGTCCAGTATTAGGTAAATGAGGCATCAATTCTGCAATCAAGCATGTTATTTCATAGAGCTCTGGCGGTGATCTTGGTATAAGTTCCACCTAAATGAAAAAAAATTAAAACAATAAATGATATAAATTTCAATTACAATTGATTTTAAAGTTTCATTGTTTACTTCATCACTCAAATTGTTGACTGATGATCCTGTCAACAAATACAAAAGTGTATCTGCAATATTTTGGCGGAAGAGTGTCACTGCTAGTTCGGGACAGCTGGAACACATGATGCTCAACATTCTCAACACTGATATAAAAGTCATTGTGCTTATTATGGGTGGTGATACGACCAACTGAAAATATAATAATTAAAATTTACCACACACACACATTTAATTTAAAACGACATATTAATGAAGACACTTACGAGCTGTTGCAAATTTGTAAGTAATTCTGTACTAGCAATTTCTTGCAACTTTATAGGATCATTTTGAAAGCTTTCTACTAATCTAGAGAAAGCTAAGCATACACTCTCCACAGATTTTTTATCTTGCTGCGTCAGTCTGCCGAAAAGTATAAATTTAATGATACATAGTTTACATTTATTTAAAAAAATATATACAATTACCGGTTTGCTAATAGGGACAAGGAATCCCGAACAAAGACAAATTCTTCAGCTTGCAAATTTTGGCAACAATTGGATGTAATTGACAATGCAGCCCGTTGAGCATTGATTGAGAAGAAATCCAAATACATCAAACATGCCGCTACCCCTCTCTAAAACAAGAAAGTAATATTCAGAGGCTTCTAGTTTTACTGTTAACCTGTATATTTTATAAATAAAATCTTACTGCCTGTAATATTGGTTTAGAGTGACGTCTTGAAAGCATATCTAATGCAGTGAGACTCTGCTCAGCAACATCCATACATGTGATAGCTTGCAGTTTATCCAAAAAAACAGGAACAGCTAAAGCAACAGCCCCCGAAGTGTGAGGTAAAGCCTCCATCATGTATGTAAGAGCACGACAAGCATGATTCATCTATTAAAAAATAAAATTTTATAACACTTCCAAATTATTATGTGGACATAATTAATATAACCTACCATATCAAAATTATGTTCCATTCCAAGCAATGTAATTAATGCTGGCACTACTTGGCGAACTGGAAAACCTGCCAATGTGTCTTCATTCCCCATTACCAACAGCTGACACATTTCAATGACAGCTTGCAGTTGTTGTCCTTCATCTCCAGTTGCTTGTAAGCCAGTTAATAATTGAGCTGCTTTTGATGCTATGTTGAAAAAGTAAAAAAAATCAACAACAAACATATGTGAATTTTATTAATTATAAAAAAAATACTTACAGGTGGTGGATCCTATCGTTCTGTGAAGAAGGTGTTGTACTCTGGGTCCTAATGCACCAAGCAAATGAGGTGGTAAACCACGTGCTTCAAGTAGGGCTTGTAAACGACCTACTTCAGTATCATCAGAAGATGATTCCCCGGCACTAGCTCCAGCCAGGGCATTGAGATCACTATTACTAGCTTCTTCTAATGATTAAAAAATGACAATATTTTATTTTCAACAACATACTAAATTAATAATATATATATGAATGGGTGATTAATAATAATAGTACTAGGGGCTGCCTCTACTATGAGGTCAGTTTTTTAAATAATCACACATACATATATTATAAAGATAATTTATAACCTTTGACTTTAACTTTAGTATCGACACCACCCCCTGCTACATTCATTGTTGGAGGTTGAGAGTTCGAAGTAGAAGCAATGGCACTCTGGAATAATATAAAATGTCAATGCAGACTCCAAATACAAAAATATTGTTAAATGTATATGTCTACACTTACTGTTTGTTGAGAAGATTGAGTAGAAGGGGTGGATTGGGGCGGTAGTGCAGGGGCAGATGGAGCTCGACGCCCTCCTGCACTACTGCCCCCGCTGCTAGCACACGAACCCAGGCTGCCCTTGCCTAAAAAAATTTGTTAGTAAATACTTTTGCTTTCAAATTGGTTTATCTAATGAAGAAAATCAATATACCTTTTTTATCACGTTTGGTGTTTCCGGGAGCAGCTGTATTTGACTGTTGGGGCATGTCAACCCCAGAAATACGAGTACTCCTTCGAGCGCTTTCGCGTTCCTGATTCTTTGACAAGCTCTATAAAATGAATATTATGAAATAAAATAAATAACATGTACATAAACTTTTATAATAAAAAAAATACCTTTCGTTTTTCTTTATCAATTCGGGGAGTATGGCTTTCGCCACTCTTTGTTGCTTTGGAACCCAGACTCTGAAATTATACACAATATATTATAAACATGGGACTTATCTGTCTCAAGCAGTTCATGAACATTTTCATAATCATAAATGGATAAAAATATGCATCTCTTGCGAGGTAAATTACAAGAAATACATTTATTCTCCAGTAAGAATTTTAGGAAAACATTGTAGAAACTAAAAAAAATATTTCACCTTTGGAGTTACTTCTGAAGAATTGGGCTGATTACGAGAACTCCTACGAGACTTGGTTTTGTAATCTGAATAAAAATATCATTTTAGGTACATTATCTTTTAAAAGAGAAATCTATTCTAATTCTAAATAAATACCCGATTTTCGCTTGTTGGTTGGAGTTTCACTTGAGAACCCTTTAGTTCCTGAAATATCACTTGCAGTTGAACTCACTAAGAAAAAAAAAATGAATAAAAGAAATTTAAAATATAAAATATGATAATGTATAAATTCTCACCAGAAGTATCTCTTTCTTTGTTTGTTTCTGTGAAAATATTTGATCCACGACTTCTCAATGAATAGGTACTTTGAGTGGAATCCTTTTCCTCAAATTTCTTGTGGGAGCCACTAGACCTTTTCAAGTTTTCTGATTGTGCTGTGTGCAGATCTTGAGATTCGTTTGAGCAATATTTTGATTTTTTTGCTGAGCTTGCCCCAGACTTGCTATTAGATTTCCTCTTCAACAAAGCTTTGTTGATTGAATACTTCTTTCCACGTCTCTTTTTATTTTTAGTAGGAGTGTACACAGAATAATCAGAATCAACGTGATCTGTAGTAGAAGTGCTAAATGGTGAATATGCAAAGTCACGATCTTCCAATGGGAAGAGAGATCCTTCAGTAACAGATGAATTTGATATATTAGGAGTATGACAGTCTTGACGAGTGTGAGATCGAGTACTGAGTGCCACACAAGAATTACGAGATACGGCAGATGCAGCCGGTGTTGCCTGGGGGCGGCGGGGCTCGCTACGACTGCTGCGGCCCACCTGGCGCCTACTTCTCGCGCTTATGCCCTCACTAAGAGATTGTCTACAAAAAGAAAAGAATAATTTCTTATTAACTGTTTAGAGATAATCTATCACTGAATTCTGTGTTGAATTAAACAATGTGAGTGTGCGTACGGGGTTGTTTAAATACTATTTTATAAAGATATTTCCAACACGGGCGCAACTCTTAAAAATTTTATGTTCCTGTGTGCATCAAGAATATTAACTCTTGTGTAGTTAACCTCTCAAAATACACAGGTATATAACTAATTTTGTATTAAGCATGTTCAACTGTGTAAGATAAATTAGTAATTCAATTATAAATGAAATAGAATATATTGTTAACATAATAGTGTACAATTATGTATGTAAAACAAATGCATGAATACCAATGTATAGTTTATGTTTTCCAATGTATAATTTAGCTATTCAAAATGTCTTTTTCAGACTGAGGCCCAAGTGGTGAATTTATATTCAAAATGTTCGAATAAAAGTGGAAATAGTTTTTTGATATAATATTATTAGATTGGATATAAATTAGTGGAACTGTTGAGAATTTAAATAACTTATTTGAACAGTTTTCAATTAGCATAATTATGACTGAATTTATAAAATATTATTTACTACCACAAATCTTTTAATGTTGTCAAGTTATCAAATTTTTATAAAAAAGATATATGACCACATAATTTACATAATTAATACATCATAAATAAGAATAATTAAGCATGTTTGATATGTAATGATATTACAGAATACTATTTTAATTTATAATCGTCTAGTGAAGATAAAGAGTAAATTTTACAAGAACGGCGAACCTTCTTGGGCCCACATGCCAAAAAACCACAAATACTATTTCTCGTTTGTGTGGCATGTCCAAGTAGTAAAAAATTACCAAAATAGAAAAAATACATGAAAACCATTAAAATTACACATTTTGTAAAAATTAAAATTGAAACAACATTCATAATAAGAACAAGTTATACATATTATGTAAAAAAAAATATTGTAATAGTAATCGTTTATATCATTAGCACTCTGTAATCATATAGTTGGATGGTAAAGTGAATACCTGACTAGGTCCTTATGAGCGGTGGAAGAACGAGGTTGAACTTGTTGATGGGCCATAGGCGGCACAGGCGAGGCGCGCGGGCGCTGCTGGCGGCCGCCCGCACACCATGCCACTTGGTCCCCCCCCACCACCGCGTGCAGCCCTTGCACTCTCACCACACTGGATACTCCTTCAATTTCAAGTATCAACGCACTGTATAAAGCTTCTCGCTTATATCTAAAAAATAAAAAAATTGAAGTTGTAATAATATAATAAATAAATTTCACAATGAATTGAAATACTAAAAATGAGTCGTTAATTTAAACAAGTTTCCTAGAAATCAGCAAATAATATTATATATCGAAACATGAGCTTAGACATTTGAGTTTTAATTTCAACAATTCCAAAGTACATACATATATAAGAATTATATTACATTAAGTATCAGAACATTTTTGTAGTTTTACTACTTTATCACAATCAGATAAGAATTCAGCGTCTGGACGAACTTGGAATATTGAATTATTTATTTATACGTATCCATCATTTGTCCATTTGTGGAGACGAATCATTCGCAACTCAAATATTTTGTAATGTGAACAATCCTAAGCTTTTCTTCCACATATACAATTTGTTACCCATAAAAATAGTTATTTTATTCATAATATTCACAAATACACACTACAGACACTTTTTAGAGATATTTATAACATGTAGAATATTTTATATATTTCAACATTATTTTACTGTTCATTCAATAGTTTGTCACGTTTTGTATACTGACATGGCCATTTAGCCTGTCTGTCTGTATCTAATGACCTTAGCTGGCTAATAACTGGCTTAGCTAAAAAATAATCTATCACTACTATAAGATAATCATCAGCACAACAGTTCAATGATAAATCAATGCTTTCTGCACCAGCAACTTTTTCAAAGAGGCTGTGTTTCTTCCAGTTATTAATATCTAAATTCCTAATTATTTTATAAAATTCATCCCCTCATCTGAATTTAGGTCTAGCCTGCCTATTCTTATGCTCTGGCTTGCTGGATAGTATTTGCAATACTATCTCTCCCTTTCCATGTGGCCCAACCTTATGTAAAGGTCAAAAGTCAATTATATCCTTGTTTGTATGATCATAACTATTCTGTTATTATTGGTTTGTGCAATTTATAGGTTTTAATAGTAATAAAAAAGCTGTGGTTATATTATTTTAAAAATAGTTAACTTAATTGATGAGAAGTCTCGTAAGATCCTTAATCTGAATAAGATCATTACTTCATATTCTGTAAGTATTCGAGTATCAGCTATGTTTAGTAAGTACTATCAATATTGATAGCATATTTATAAATAGTATTCATATAGATGTATTATATTTCATAAGATGCAAGAAATAATATATGTATACACGTAACTGATCAAAAGTTAAGGTCAAAATATGATAATGAACTGCTACATTAAAACATATTTTTGGAATTAATTAAACTTAATTATGTATAAATAAATTTCTTTGGTGTTTTAATGGGGATGAAAATCGATATTAAAAAATTGTCGTCTGAACAAACAAAGAGGATGCTGATTTTACGATCAGAAGTCTACGCATGGAACAAGGTTCAGGAAACAAGGAAGGTCGCGATAATGATTAACGATCGGTGACGACGCGTCTAGAGACTGCATGTCGTGCGATATACGTCGCATCTCCAAGCAACAGTGGACGCGACCATCGCAGCCATTTTGAACGATTTATTTGTGAACGCAATATCATTTACGTTATATCACGTACATGGCGCACAAAGCACCAGTACATCAGTTACGTGTTATTAGCATACTGCACTCATTCAGCGTGTATCCATCTTAAGCCACGCCCTTGACGTGATCAGGTCCCCCGCAAGCCCCGCCCACCACCTGTCAGTGCCCCAACACCCAACCCACAACACACACACGGCCCCTCCAACAGTCAGTCACAATCAATATCTTCAGTCACCGTCAGCTGTCC